>JZKD02S0519693.1:0-16743 GCA_000966675.3 Picea glauca | reverse complement strand
CTTGCAACTGATTCACTTCTGTTTGTTCGCTCTCATCATATTGGAGTTCACATCAGTGAACAAATTGTTGGCATTTTATCTCACATGTTTACATAGTTGGATTTTTCAGATTTCTCAGCATCCATGTTTGGAGGTTTTTCAGGCAGTTCTTCATTGTGTCTCACCTCAGGAATTTCAGCATGAAGACATGGAGATATACCAACTTATGCACCTGCTTTATTGGTATTTTTGTTTGGAATTATGATTGAGGGGTGGAATGTTAGCCTCTTTCTCATATACAATCATTAATCCTTAATATACCACCTTCGTATATTTTACATACTAGGATATAGTTGTTATCCTAAGTGTGTTTCTAGATTCTTATATTGTCTCCTCCTACCTTATCTCCTGATGAGATGTCGATGTGAGAAAAATTGAGGAGGTTTCATTATTGTATTATATATTTGTATCATTAAGATGAATACAATGTTGAGAATTATGGCTTGAGGACTTTTCTGCCAATCTTCTTGTCCTAATATTATTATGCTCAATTTCTTCAGGAAGAAGTGTAGTGGACCCATGTCCATCATCAAAAACATGTCATGTAGAATCCTCTCGACTGCAGCAATCATTGAAGTCGAGCAATCGGTGATAAACAAATCATCCACATACAGAACTAAGAGTAGAAGTGAATCAGTGGTCATGAGCATGTAGACATAAGGGTCTGATTTAAAACATACAAAGTTTTGTGATAGCAGGTAGGATTCCATCTTGGCATACTTGCCCTCAGAGCCTTCTTGAGGCCATAAATATATTTCTTCAGTCGACATACTAAAGAGGAATCCTGCATAAATCCGTGGGGCTGCTCTATATATATCTCCTCAAACAGATCATTGTGAAGAAATGCATTCTTCACGTCCATTTGATGGACTTCCCATCCCTTGGTCGCCGCAATGGAAATTTCCAAACGTATGGAATCCATCTTCTCTATTGGAATGAAGGTCTCATCATAGTCAATGTCATGCACCTACTAAAAGCCTTTGGCAACAAGTCTAGCTTTGTATCTGCGAATTTGTCCCACCGCTGTGCTCTTGGTCCTGTAGACCCATCTGCACCTGACAAGTTTCCTTCCATAAGGAAGGGGAACCAGATCCCAAGTCTGGTTCTCGAGGAGGGAGTTGTACTCCTCCTGCATGGCGGATTCCCAAAACAGATTTCCAGTAGCCTTTCCATAAGACTATGGATCTGAAGACGGAACCAAGAAAAGATGTTTGGAGGGCAATGGTTCAGTGGCAGTGAGTGCAACAAGATCCCCTCCATCCTGAAGAGTAGTTTGGGCCCACTTGAGCCTCTTCTTTGTCTCTGCATCTGCATCTAGATACACTGACTCTGCATCTGACTGTACTGACTCTGTATCGGAATCATCTCAATCCTATGAATCAGAACTCTCATCTGAAGAAGAGTTGGCATGTGTATTCTCATCATCTCAGAATGGTGGAAGAATGAAGGTGTCTGCATGCGGCTGTTGAGATACATACGAGACACTTTCCTCGAATTGGACACTTCGCTCAATGATGATTTGGTCCAAGGAAAGATCAATAAGTATGTATCCCTTCACATCATCGGGGTATCCAACAAATATACACTATGTTCTATGTGGATCAAGTGCCTTCCTCTTTTCAGAGGGAATCTGGGCCCATGCACGTGAATCGAAAATAAGAAAGTGGGTCACTTTTGGTTTGAGACTGCTCCAAGCCTCATAGGGGTCCTTATCCTTGACAGATCTATGAGGAGATATTTTTTGGATGTAGGTTGCACAATTAAGTTCTTCATTCCATAGTCTCTGTGGTAGTGACTTTGCAAGTAGCATGCAAGATGCCATATCTTTTAGAGATTTGTTTTTCCGCTCAGAAACTTCATTTTGCTACAGAGTATAGGGAACTGTGTGTTGCAACTGAATCCCTTCCTCATGAAAAATATTTTGGATCTCATGATTGACATACTCTCCCCCATTATTAGTTTGGAGGACTTTGATTTTCTTTCATGACTGTGTCTCAACCAGGGCTTTGAAATCTGTGAGGTCTTGAAAGAGCTCTGATTTTTTCCTGAGAAAGTAAATCCATGTGAAACGTGAGAAATCATCAACAAAAATGAGAACAGACCTCGCTTTGTTGATTGATGGTTGCAGAGAAGGACCCATGAGGTCATTATGGATCAAATCTAAAGGAGAGGAAGCTCTCTGAGTCTTTCCTTTCTCGAATTTCTCTTGAGGGTGTTTTCCAAGAATACATCCCTCACAGGTTCCTATGGATAAATGTATGTCTGGTAGACCATCAACCAATATTTGCTTGCTAAGATGTTTCATATATCTGAAATTCAAATTCTCGAACCTTTCATGCCATATCCTACTATTTTCATCAACATGGGTAAGCAGTAAAGCAAAATCTGGTTCAATAAATTCAGAAAATGTATACAATCTAGATTGATGATTTACCTCACCGGTAGCAACCCTGGAATTGGTTTGCATGTCATATATGTCCACTGCATTAGGTGTGAATATGAATTTATTTTTGATGTTGGAATTCGTCATCTGATACACGGAGAGAAGATTTATGGAAAGTTTGGGAATGTGCAACACATTCTCGAATCTTTCGTTGGTGAGTTCAATCCTTCCTTTACCGGTGACCCCGACTGGAGAATTGTCCCCCATCAGAATAGGAGGAACTTTGCATGCATCCAATGAAGAATATAATGCTTTTGTGGAATCCATGTGATGTGATTCTCCTGAATCTATGATCCAAGCATCGGGAGAGGAGTTGATGGCAATCAAGGCATGGCTAGAATTGTCTTTCTTGGGATTATGATCTTCTAGATTATTCTTCTTGGCACCCTCAGGGGTGCGATATCCAAGGTTATTTTATGAAGCATTTGAGTCATTATATATATTTGTTTTTGCATGCATGTGGATTCTAGATGGAATCTTTTATGGAAGTATGTGCATTTCTCCCCTTTTCTTCCATTTCCACCTTTGGATTTGGAGGCATCGATGAAGGGTTTTGAGTACCCTTCCTTCTTTGGATTTGCATGAGCTTTCCTTTTGATCTTTAGATTTCTAATATTGATGGTTTCCATCTTGCACAGTAAGTACATGCACCTTTGGGCATTTGATTTTTCCCATGTTGATGAGCTTGGTTTTCTCTTGTGTCAGGGATTCGATAAATTCCTCAAGAGAAGGCATATTCCAGGTGGCTCCACAGGTGAATTTGACTGAATGGAATGTGGATACGAACACGTAGAATTCAGGACCAAGTTTGGAGAGAATGGTGAGAACCATTTGTCTCTCCACCTTAGATTTATCAACCCCGCAAGCTTTGAGTTGCGACAATAAATCCTTGTATTTTGTAAAGAAATCTTGGAGAATGTCGAAGATTTTTGGATCCAATGTGAGAAATTCCACCTCGAGCATGTGTCCCCTCATCTCATCCTATTTTCCAAAGATCCCTTCCAAGGTGGTATGGGCTTCATTGGGGGTTTTACAGGGAGATATGTGAAAGAGGAGATCGAGATAGATGAGACTGCAAATTGTTCTGAATGCTTCATCCATTCGATTTAGATAATTGGATTTTTCTATGGCTGATGTTAGTTATGTCTTTGTATTCAAGTTTAACCTATACAATCCTATGGTTTGGATATGCATGATTATTCTCTCATTCCATGCAAAGTAATTGTAAGGTGTAAGAATGAATTCTTTTGGGAATTCCATTTTTCACCGTCTTCAATCTTTGGTACCTGCAAAAATAATTTGATGTAGCTTTTGTTTAGCAGTATGTCAGCTCTGATACTATGTAAATGTGTTGAACCTGCCCAGAATAGATCTATCTATAAAATACCACACACATTTGTAGAGATAAATTGAGAAAGAACAAGCAAGAGAGAAAGAATGGAAGAATTCTCATTAACCGTAATGAATAATGAATAATTTACACATGATATACTTTGTATAACTCAACCAATGTGCATTGGAGGTGAATCCAATGCACCATAGTGGTAGTCTAGAGTAATTTGGACACACACCAGTAGTTACGAGAGTGAACTGCCACCTAGTCTAGTCTCTCAGGAAGTTGCAGGAGTGAATTGCAACCTAGCTGAGTTAACTAGCCTACCAGTCTTCAGTTAACTAACTAAAACAGATTGAAGTGAGGAGGAGATCATAGAATCATGGGTAATGCGCTAGTCTAGTGATGATACCAAGGCTAATGCACATTAGTTGGTGATGATCCCAATGTTTCATGGTGACAAAACCAATGCAACATCTAGACTCCACTCAACTAGTCAAACTGAAGTAAAAACTAAAAAGAATATTCTCCTAGAGGAATATTCTCCCTAAACTTTAGGAGAATGGATAAAGACTAATTAAAATAGGAAAAACCTTAGAAAAAAAAAACCTAGGTGTGTGTGAAGTAACTCCAACACCATGTAATGTAACAAATTTTCCATTTTAGCATGAAGTTAGAGAAGTTGAGTAGTTTTAGGGACAAGAAGAATTTGTTAGTATTGTTATCATGCAAAATGTAGGTTGGTAAAATCCTGACCCAAACCACAAGATGGATACAACTAAGAGAATACCTACCCACTTTCACCTAAGATAGGTATTCCCGTCACTTTAGAGATGAAGTGATCACCTCAAGGGGGGAATCATGGGTGAACCTAGGGGGAAATGAGATGAAAAGTGATACTTATGAATATATTCCCCTATAGGTCAAGTTTCTAAATGTAAAGTATCTTGGAAATGAGTCTCGATAGTGGTCAAATGGTTGCCAAGAAGTTTGAGTATCTGCAGATGATGATAGTACCTGCCCAAGACACAAGAAAAACCAAGTACACAAGCTATATGTTAAGTGGACAAGCAAGTTAATCTTTGTGTCCCTATTTGTAGTAGTCAACAAAGTTATATATCAGCAAGAAAAAAATAATAAAGCTGCTAGATAATATGCTAAAAGTCATGTAAATAATGTAAGAGAAAAGCTAGTAAAAACTAGTACAACTCAAGTATAAAAGCATAAGACTTTAGCATCAATGTAAGGTTTTTATAGAAAAGTATTGCAGAGATATATTTTCAGTCTTGTCGTTGTAGAAAACAAGTTGTTACAGCAGAAAAATCAGCCACCAAAAACCACAATTAATCCACCCAAAATATGCACTGAGACTAGTAGATGGTAGGGGTAAATTATTAGCAACTTTTGACAGTTGAAATGTGAGTTATAAGTAAGTAAAATAATGATTTATTGCAGGCCTAATGGCTGTAGATTTTAATTATTTATAGTTCTAATAATACCAATCCAATCAAGACGCCTTAGTGGCCTTGACAAGATCTTAGCATGTAGAAATGCTTCCAACTCAAACAATTCCAATATCTCGTGTTTTTATGTATCCCAATGCAATGATTTTATTTCTCCAATGCAAGAGACTAGTGCATTTAGCTATTGGGTTATGGAGTATTTAAAAATAATGATTTAATAGAGATATCTCCTTGGGGGTGTAAGCCATTTTACTCCAGCAAGGCAAGCTAAATTAACTAGGAAAAACCCTAGGAGGGTGTAAACCCTTTTACTCCTCCTAGTATTCCTTAATGCAATAAATTAATTCAAGAAAAAATTGTGGTATTAGTGGGGTTGTATACACTTATATCCCCAAGAATATTAGCATATTATACTTGAACCAAAAAAAAGAAGCAATGAGATGGTTTCCTTACCTAGGTCAAGCACAAAACAAGATAAACTCCTTCTTTAACCAAGCAATATCCACCATAAAGCAATAAATATACTCCAAGAGAGAGTGAACATCACTTATTTCACCAATATCAAATATAAACTATAGCAAGAGAATGTAACCCATAGAGATAAAAATAAATTCCCAAGTAGGGTGCAAATTTCAACCAATGTAATCTTCTCACAATGGGAGATTTATGATCAAATGAGATAGAAATGATCTCTATTTATACAAAAACCTATAATAATAAGAGTTTGTCCACAAAACTTAGGGTAAACAAAAAGTAATGGGACAAAAACCCTTACTTTTCCCCTTTACAATATAAAATTCAAATTTAAACTTAAAATATGCACAATAGAAACCCTAAGGTGGTGTCATCCCTCTAAGGGTGACGTCTTGACCCCTTGAGAAATTCATTGGAGTAGAAGTTTGAGGTCATTGGGGCTTCTAGAGCCTCCCTCTCATGTGCTATAGCCTCCTCAATTCATCTCCCACCAAATAATTCCAAGTGTCAATGAGTAGCAACTCTAGCACCACAATCTCAACCCTAGGGAACATCAAGCCCTCTTTGTATGGCATTTTGGCGCCACGAGTAAGTTGTTGGGCTAGTAAGAATGTTGGGTTATTTATTCCATGGTATCATCTTAGGCCCCCAAAGGAAATCATTATCATCCGACATGTGGGGCCTTGTATCCAACCTGATGGATTCAAGCCCCAAGAAAGCCCAAGCTTGGATTTTTCTTCCAAATCTATCCACCAACTAGGTCCTACAAAGACAATGAATATGCCCTCCAAGTATCTCAAGTCAAACGCATAATAATGAGTAAATCAAATTAATAAAAGAGCCATCCAATCATTTACTTACAAACTACCTCGTCAAAATAAACAAGTGCTCAAATACCCTATGCAATTTTCCAAGGTCAGGTATGACAGGGTTGACAAAGCGACCTATTGGGTGAATTGTACCTCATTTTAGGAGTGTTTCCCAAGCAGGCCTTTTTCTAAGTCATGTGGATGAAGTGACATGGATGGGGGAAAGACTCTTGGGCATGGGGTTCATTATTTACAGGGGATTGTAGTGTCTCATTTATGGGTGCCTTTGTAGAGGGTGTGTTGCACCTTCATTTTCATTGCAACCTTTTTCCAAGCCCATTTATTTCCTTTTATTCTTTTAAGATGTTTCCAAATTGAATTCAAGGTGGGGATTCTACCTAAGCAATAAAAACAGTGCCCACATTGACTATACCCTGGTCACATCATGCTTCCACAAGTTGAAAACATGTGTGGGGCTTCTACTTAAGCATGAAAAATAGTGCCCACACATGCTCTGCCTTAGTTGCCATTTGTATTAGTTATTTTTCACAGGTCCTATCAGTTTCTTATGAGAGACATTTAATTGTCCTTGGGATCCCTAGGTGAGCATATAGAAGGTTGATAATTGGATTTTTTCTTTTTCCAACTACAAGCTTCTTGGCCTTCAGCCCCTTCTTCCCATGAAATAAGGGGCAGCCCCTTCTTGGGTCAATACACCCAAAATACCAAAAGGTAAGGAGATGAGGGGATGAAGTGTGGAAAGTGACAAGTATGGTCGGGAATGGCACGATGAATCGTCAAGAGGACCTCCCAGTAGAAAACATATCCCCAAGGGTGACCCACTTACTAGGGCACGATGTCAACCACCAAAAATAAATAGGGAAAAGAGAATAATGTCCAAGCAGACATTACATAATCAAAAGCAGTTTAAAATGAAACAAACTCAAATGCCTCAAATATTGAAATGACACACACCATAATACATGACTTGTACCTCATGGAAAAATACCCAATGTCTTCTGGAAGCCATCTAATGTGGTGGATATCGTCGTGATGAATCTGGAACCATGGTGGCAAGGTGGGTCTCTATCTGTGCAAGTGGACATTGTTGGTCAAACTTTCTCTCGGTACTCCATGTCTACAACCTAAGCGCCTCGATACATCATCTCCTTAGTTATCCCTAGGAGTTGGGGATAACAAGTATCTTATCTAAGTTTGGAGGATACAAATCCTTCCTTTGTGATTCATGTTAATTCTCAATTTATTATATAAATAAAGTTGTTGTAGTATGAAAAATGGATTAAGAGAAATAGAGAAAGGAGAGTGCAAGGAAAGAAACCACATGGGGAATGTGTACAGAATGTAATAGAGAAGGAGAATCAGGGTTTTTAATATAATAGAAGTTGCAGGCCATTTTACTATACAATATTCTCCTTTCTCTTAGTATTTCCATTGAAACCTAGTACAAGCAGTGTGATCATGTTTTTGTTTTATGTTGGATCCTTGACATCCCTACAAATGTATGCATTATTGTTGAATTGATATGGGGTTGAGATCAAGAGTGTGGATCTAAGTCTTAATTTATTGAGCCTTCAGGAGTGATTGAGTCCATTTAAGTTATGGTGGAACGAGATCGAGGAGACTGAGTCGAAATTCCTATGGATTTCGTAAGCATTGAATTTGTCATAAAATAGACAATTCATGAATCAAATAGTTGTGCACAGTCACATCATAACTAGTTTGGAAACGGAATAAAATTGTAGTCCAAATCACAAGTAGATCGAAATTGAGCAACAGATTGAAAAGGAATTAAAGAAAATTTCAAGCTTATGTAGAAAATTTAACCAGAATGAGTACAACCATACCATAGCTAAATAATAAGTGCGAAGGTTGGTTAAGTATTTCTCGGTGGTTGGTAAACAAAATGATAAGTGGAATACATGTTTAATTTTCCTTCAAGATAATTCCATCAACTTGACCAGAACAATTTCAAAAAAAAGGTGCATTTCTATTGTTTCTCAAAGCTGGTGGGTCAGTGATTCTGGTGCCCCGATGGCTTATATTCTAGTGGTATGGTGATCCTATGATTCTCTCCTGGTGGGCCCGTTAACTACAATATTTAACATTTTGTTAACTGGATCGGAAGAATATACGGTATTTCAATTCCTTAATTCTCAGTGGCTTAGACTTTTCGGTGCATGGTTAGTAGATATGTTAGCCACCTTATAAATTATGGTGTTTCAAATGTAGAAGTATTCTTCGGTTATGTTTATTCTACTAGCGTGAGGTTTCACATTCGTGAATGAGACTAGGACATAGGTCTTGTAGTTTCCATTAAGAAATATATGGGATAGAATACAAGAGAAACAAATACAAGACATTCAATCCAACTGGATCTAAATTACAATAGAATGTAGATGTATATTTATTGTATTAAGATATCAGAGACAGATAGAGCCTGGATTAGCTGGGGTCTGCATAATTTTTTGGTATTAGAGCACATGATTATCTAGAAAAGAGATTGTAATTTTTTTAGTTAAAAAAATCATTGTTTTTTGTACAACTTGAACAATATTGTTGTTGGTTGTAGATGGTCCATATTTTCGAAGAAATTTGCATATTTTTGTGTTTGTGTATGTTGTTGAGATGATGAATATACTGCAGGAAATGTGAGAGACACGTGTAGGAGGAAATAGATATGTTTCAAATCCGCTAAAGAATGTATGATTTGTGTTATTCAGAATATTGAAGGGAAAGAGTTGGTGGGTTGAAGAAGCCCTCAGTCTAGTGAAGCTTGAATAGTGGATAATGAGGAATAGATAAAGCTTAGAGATAAGGTCTAAAGTAAATAGGGACCAAAGATACCAACAATCCAGGTTTAAAGGAAGAACTGGGTGAGAAATTTAGAAAGGTAAAAAAGACTTTCTACAGAGGAAGAGAAATAAAGTGAGCACAATAAATATCATAGAAAACAAACGGTGAAAATAAGGGCTTAGTGAAAGGGTATGCCACATAAAAGAGAAAGACTAATTATCTGATAAATATTAAAGAGTGTGAAAAAGGATCTTGCAAGGATGGCACTTGAAATCATAAGTATTAGAAAAGATCAGAAGAGGAAACAAAAAACAAAGGCATTGATGAAAGAGATGAGAAACATGCAAGAGCACTTGCATACCATAGAGACGGCCCAAAGAAGAGGAGTTGAAGAAGGTGATATGAGTGGTGAAGAAGAATAATCAGAGGATATGGTATTAAAATAAGAACATGAAAGTGTAGAAAAAATGATCATAAAGGAAATTATGAAGGTAAGTTCAAAACCTCAGTTTGAAGTTCCTATGTATGAAGAAAAGTCTTAATGTAAAAGAATTGATTGATTGGATTGCAACCATGGATAAGTATTTTGAATATGAGTATGTAGAAGATAACAAAAAGGTTAAGTTTGTTGTTACAAGATTGAAAGGACAAGTCTCATTGTGGTGGGATAGTGTTCGGGATGATAGAAGAAAGAGAGGCAAGAAAAATATCATATCATGGGACAGAATGGTAACTAAGTTGAAATCCAAATTCATGCCAAGGGATTACTACACATAGTTGTTCAGAACACTTTATAATTTGAGACAAAAAGAAATGAATGTGAAATATTATACAAAGGAATTTTAAAAGTTAACTATAAGGTCAGTTCACATAAAAGAAGTTATGAAAAAGGTATAAAGGTATATAAATGGTTTAAATCTCAGTATCTAGGATGAGATTGGTTTATTAACTCCAAGAACAATGGAGGAAGCATATCAACTTGCACTCAAAACAAAAGAAAAGATGTCCAAGAAAAAAATTCAATATCCATAAGACAGAAGTAGGTATTTCAGAGGTAAGACACAATATGGTGACAATAGTTCAGTTCATATTTCTGATGGAAAAGAAGAAAGTCCTCCAAGTCAAAGTTCAAGAGAAGATAATTCATACAAAATAAGAACATCGCATTCAAGAGGTGAACAGTTTTGGGTTAAGTGTTTTAAATTTAATGAATATGTCATAGATCTTATGAATGCCCAAAATTTCTGCATGGAGATCATACTAATCAGATTGCACAAGATGAAGATGAAGAAAGTGTAGGATCATCATTGTTGATGAAAAGGGAATTTCTCAAGCCAAGGAGATCAAAGAGTAGATGCAAAGGAAATCTTTTTTAGGACCACTTGCAAGTTAAAAGGTAAGTGTTGTAAAATGATTATTGATGGTCGTAGCACAGATAATTTAGTATCCCTTGAAATGGTTGATAAATTGAGTTTGGAAACATTTGTTCATCCCACACCTTACAAAGTGTCATGTTTACACAAAAGACATCATATTTTTTAAATGAACAATACAGAATAAATTTTAAGATAGGCAGTTAGCAAGATGAGGTACTTTGTGATATAATAATCATGGGTGTATGGCATGTATTATTGGAGACCTTGACAATCTGATAAAAGAGAAATTTATGATGGGATCAACAATACATATACCTTTAAAAATAATGGTGAGATACATACTTTGTTACCGTTAAAATATGAATTTGAAACAAAAGATATCAACAATCAAATGATGATGATGAGTGAGGAGTTTTTAAAGAAAGAAAAAGAATTTAAAGCATAATATACATTTATTGACAAGATAGAGACAACTATTGCATATTTTGAGGTAATTGGTTTGCCTTTAGAAAATCAGATTTTGTTAAATGAGCATGACGATGTGATTACTAGTGAATTGTCCAGTGAAATGTTGATGAGGGAAAGCATAAATGAGGCAAAGGAAATTATTGCAGAAGAGAATTTTTCAAAAGAAACTTTGATGGAAATAAATGAAGATGAAGTAGATGAGGAACCAAATAGGAGTCTCAAGGCCAACATAGAGAAAATATGTCTATGTTAGAAGCATCCAAAGAGACAAAGGAGTCTCAAGTTTTTCAAACTAATTGTTTGTTTGAGTGTGTGGATGCAGGTATTGAAGAAAATGGAGATGGATAGATACACAGAACTATTATAAAAGAGAAAGAGCTAGAATTGTCTCATGAAGACAAAAGCAAAACAAGTGAAAGTTATGGATCTCAGAAAATCATGGGAGAGACTAACAAGGAAAACAATAATGAAGAAATTTTGACACATGAACAACAAGAGAGTGGAGGCAAAGAGGTTATCTTGAGAGACATAAAAAGGGTTTTTTGTGAGAAACCTCAATTTTATATTGAAATCAGTATGGGTAAAGATTGTGATGAGCAGGTTGTGGAAGAGAAAGTATTTTTGGATTTAAAGAAAGAAGAGTAGAAATCGGTGACTCGGGAACAAGTTCATACATATGAGGCACAGAAAGAAGTAGTATATTGTACATATGTGGAAGAAAGGAAGAAAAAAGGATGAAAAGACAAGTTTCTTTCAAGTTGTCATGGCAGCTATCTATATGGCAATCATTTTGATGACTGAGAGTGGGTTTCAAAATCCTAATGAACACATTGTTTTCTTTAATATGTTTGCTTCATGTGTAGGTGTGATCAAAGAGTATAAGGAGAAAATTAAATATTTGAGTAATGAGAATACTTCAGTTATGCAAAAGAGATTGTTATGTTTTTGTAACAATCAAGAAGATACCAAGTTGATGAAAGCACTAAAATATTGTTGGACACATGAAATTGAATAAGCGTGAGATGCCTTTACTCATCAATATGATACAAATATAAATACATCAATGTGACCTTTGAATTCATATTCCAAGGTATTCTTGACTTATAATAATGTTTCCTAATACTTGACTATTCATTTTTCGTCAAGTGAGGAATATCGTAACCCTAAACGGATTATTTTTCCAACATTACCCCCCTTAATCTGAAGGGTTGTATATGAGCCCAAGTTGAGAGATGAAATATGGAAGTGTGCAGATACTGATGGTTGAATGTTCTCTCTTAGTCTGGTGGTTTTGGGATGACCAAAAATGAAACAGATAGCAGAAGTTGGTTTCTTCTACTAAATGGTGATGGTGGTTTAAGGAAGACCAAAAACCAATCTAGTGGTTTACGGATGGCCACAAACTCTACAACTTGGCTCTAGGACCAATGGCTCAAGGAAAATTTCCTAAGTTAGCTATAAGTTGAAGCTAATGTCTTCTTCTAATTGGAATTTCTCTCAGATGTTGGTTTAAATATGACCATAAATTGTTGTCTAGCATAAGCTAAAATTATTTTACTAAATGGTGGTTTAAGGAAAACCAAAAACCAATCACGCTCCCTTGCCATGCTCTCTTGTTATTTCTCGATTGATAGGACTTTGAAATTTGAATCTTGAATGTCAATCACTGATGGTGTTCCCCCCTGTCAGGACAAGATGAGAATATGTGAATCCTTTCACTGCAAGATGCATCAATACTCGAGAGTGAAATCTACAGTATGACTGAGATATATTCTTGGAWATKGAYRACCATTGCTAAGAATTCATCCAACCATAGTGGTTMTTGATTCTTCACAATGCTCGCAAGGATGAAGATTGAAGCATTGATATTCCATGTGGCCAACTCRCTGACAATGTTGGCATTCCAGAATCTGCTCGTGAACTTGTTACAAGGGAAAAACTCTCTATGGATAGGGTAAACCACAACAGACAKAAATGATTGTAGAAATAAACTTTATCCCAACAACATGATATATAAACCAATATGCAAGCGAGATAATAAAGAGGCCTACCTCATCCAGATGTTCGATGATGTCCATCGTTGAGAACTTTGACCCAAAGCTTTATACCTGTAACAAGTTCTCAACAAACAAGCAAAGAAAGCATATGGTGATGATATAAAAGGTTAGCACATTAGATAGCATAATTCATTAATATACATGACAAATATGCCCATGGATAATAACTCATATATTTTCAAGATATCAATTGGATGGGAAAGGAGTTTTTCTATTAATAAATGATCAGCAGAAGTGAAAATATTACAGAATTCCGTGTCGGCACGGTTAGGAACCGAGAAACCATGTTCCTTCCAACTACGCCTCCACCACTTCAATCCTCCACCAAAGCCAATCTCATAGCAGGGATACAATGAGGTTCTCCATCAATAAGGGAATATCTTGGGGGATGAACACTATGTTCAGACTTAAAGGACAAAGGGATGCATACTTAATATGAAGTAATAATTTCTCCAGATTAACTTTGCTCTCAAAGTTGAATTATTTCTCCTCATTTCCATAGCTCAGAATTGGCCCATTTATAGCCTTCAAATGAAACTGAAGGGTCGAATCAGAACGTTTCCAGTATATGGAAGGCCAAGGATTAGAGATATCCTGTCCTGACTTGGAAACCCGACATTTAATTTTTATTTTTTGTCACAAATCCCAATGTACGTGGGTTGTAGTGGAGTAGCCTACGTATACACATGTTGTATAGTAGGCAAGGTGCGTACATGTGGAAAAAATTGTATTTTTAGCTCTAGATTTATCAAACATGGATGATAAGTCTATATAGGGAAATGGAATAAGGCCCTCTATGCAAGATTACATAAGGTGAGGCAAATATTTCTATAACAGAACTAGAGCAAGTGAACATGAGTTTTCTTTAAGTAATCCAGCACTTTGTAACTAGATCGGCTTGGTATAATCTAGAATATGAAAGGTCACTTATTTTTCATATATGATACTTGTTTTGTGCTTATTGATTCTAGTTTATTCCCAAGGTCTGATAATTGGCTTGGAAAGAGGAAGTTGTTTTGCATGTGCAATTGAATCTGAATCTTTCTCACTAAGTTTCTCATGTGCTAGTTTTTGGTCTGAATAGGCATCATCAGCTTCATCATCCTAGAAAAGAGGGTTCTGAACAAGGAGTAGTACAGAATGTTGTCGAATATTCTTTCACTCAAGTGTATCATGAAGAAGTTGAGTATGAGTTTGCAGCAGTGTTTCTTTGTATTTCATAACTTCCAAGCATGTTACAATAGACTTCAGATTTGTTTTGTTAGTGGTGATTATATTGTCCATAGAAGAAAGGATTAGATTGTTCAATAACTCTAAAAGTTCCTCAACTCAAACCATTTTAAAGAAAAAATTGGACCTCATGTGGTTTCTTGCAACTCCACCCTTTAAAAATCAAACTCAATGATGGAAACTCAACAAATGAAGGGTGTCGTCGTCTACCGAAAATGCACCCATTTACAAAAAGACACATGTAAACCTACAATGCTTCAAGCAATCGTTTTTGTGTATTGTCATTGTTATTGTGTGTTGTCACTGCTACTGCTAATGTTGCAGCTTGTCTCATGAGATTCAAATAAATTTGGCCATTAATTAAAGGAGAATCAAAGTTCAACTGCCCAAAGAAACCTAAATCGCAATATGAAGCAGTGGAGAGATTTGGAAATTATCCTACACTCCAATGATTCGACTACCCATCATTACACCTATTCACCGGATATGAGTGCATTATTCAAACATTGGTATCCCTACACTAGCTAATCTATGGAATACATATATATTTTCATCAATACACATGCACGGACTTCAATTCCT
Source organism: Picea glauca (assembly GCA_000966675.3). Classification (NCBI taxonomy): domain Eukaryota; kingdom Viridiplantae; phylum Streptophyta; class Pinopsida; order Pinales; family Pinaceae; genus Picea; species Picea glauca. Next base: position 1,655 of record JZKD02S0519693.1, on the reverse strand, counting down.
GAATGCTCCTCGCCCCTCGACCCCATTCCTCAACCCTCCACACAACACTAGTCTCCTTGAAATTGAAATCATCCATCTGCCCATATGATGGGGAGAATTTATCTTGATGATGATGCCTCGTAGGGTTTCCATTTGCAAAGGTATTTTCATTATGGATAATGAATTTGGTTATTCCATAGATTAGGGCTCTGTCAACAAGGCTAATATTTTCTACAATCTCCTCCTCCTCTTGAAAAATTAGAAACAGAAAAGTTTTTCGACGACCCTTCATGGACCTGATCATCAGATGTTCTAGCACAAGAGAGGCCCAGAATGTTGGTTTATTGGTATCGAGGGAGTTTCATTTATATAAAATTGCCTCCCTCTCCAATTCATTTATATATTTTTCATTGTCGACTAAATCATCAACTAGAAAAATCATTAATATCCACCTTATTATGAGATAACAAGTTAAATTATCAAGGCATAGGAAATGGTTGAGTTTGATGTCATGCAATTTTTTCAAAGATTATAGGGATTAATCAAAATTTAGATTCTCCATTCACACAATGATCAAAAGAGTTGATTTAACAGTTTCCAAGGGAATATCTTTGGTATGTGATTTGGTGAAGTGGGTTTGTGTCCCACTAGATGTGCCATTGAGATCATGGAGTTGTGAATAGAATCACTCTGGGATTTGACACCATTCTTGACTATGATATCACTATCAAAACAGGCATTGGTAGAAAAGATAACTCCAATGATGTTGTGGAGTTTCCTTCAAGATTAAAGTATGATATTCAAAACCACTTATGTGGATGCAAAAAGAACCCCAAAATGTTCATTGGTAGAAAACATAACTCCAATGATGTTGTGGAGTTTCCTTCAAGATTAAAGTATGATATTCAAAACCACTTATGTGGATGCAAAAAGAACCCCAAAATGTTCAGATCCTTTTGCTCTTTTTTAGGAAACACCTGAAAGATGAGTTATTGAAGTGCACTTAGATGCATTATCAATGCCACTTTAGTAATTTCAAAAATGGACAAAAAAATCATTTTGGCAAGATTTTAGCAATTTTGCTAATATTTTTTTATCAAGAATACTTTATCAAATCTTTGGAAAACTATGTGGAAGCTGTGACTAAACTTTCATAAGAGATTAAATGAGTTTCGAGAAAATATATTTAGAAGCTAGTTAGGCATGGACTATTATAAAATCGTTGAGCATTGGCAATGGTGGAGTTGCTTCATAAACTTCTCTCGGTTACCAGGCGCGGTGGAGGGTCGATTTCCACAATGAATTATTATTTGTATGTTTGTTAGTGATAATTCACGAATGGGATGCTATAAATTCAATGATGCCACTTGTAAGAAACACCTACACAACAATGACGTACATAGGAACGAAAATATACTACGAATTTTACTCTATTATGCATGTAATGATTTGGTCCCTCTTGGAGTTATTATATGCGGTAGTTCACCCTCAAATGAAACCTTGTGTACAAGAATACTCTCCAACAAGAATATGAAATCATGTGCAAAAATCAGTGAAATCGTGTCCCAGATATTCCAAGAGATTATTCTATGTGCACCTCATTTATTTCATTTGGTGCTTGAAAACCTTGGGTGTTGACTTGGGTGTATCACATCCTTTGATGTGAGACATTTCTT
>JZKD02S0519660.1:0-16743 GCA_000966675.3 Picea glauca | reverse complement strand
GTGGAAAGTAAATTTCATCCTAAGGCTATCTTGCCTCGAAGTTGGTGGAACTTATGTGAGGAACACCACGAGGAAAACACATGTGAGGTAAAGAAGAGTGCCAGAGATAAGATATTTGGTAAGAGACTAGAAGCTACTATCGTTGTCCTAGATTTTGTTAAGACAGAAGACATCATGGTCATCAACACTAGGAACAAAGCCTATGCTCCCAAAGAAAAATTTGATCCTCCACACAGCTCTTCTAGCCCAAGCTCATCCTCACCTGCTGCTATACTCTAGGTTCCTAAAGTTCTTAAGAGTCAAGGAATTACTCCCCCTCTCCCCTCTTCCAAATACAATATCTTGAATCAGTTGGCCAACATCAAAGAAGATGCAACCCTTCTAGACATGGTTGTCATCCCTGAACAACAAATGAATCTGAAATAATTCATGGAAGGAAAATATTTCATTATAGCCAATATTTCTGAAGAGGTAAATGAAGAGGATTCTTGTGTAAATAAAGTAGGTGGGTATAACTTTAGATATCCTGTAAAAAATCCCCCTTTTTATATTTATGTAAAGATTATGGATAAGATTGCCCATTGTTGCCTCATTACTGCACATATAATTATCACATGTGTTGAGAGCCATGTGTTGAAGAATGGATGGTGTCACATGGTGGAAATATGGAAAACAAACCACTCCCTAGGGTCACGTTAGTGGTATTTCGGCCCTTCCAGGATACATTATCCTCCAACTCAGTGCATAGCTATCCATTCACTCAATGCCACCCAGAGCCAATGCAATAGTCCACCTAGACACTAATGAAGCCATTGAGGGTCTGACAAATCATTGACACATATTCTTGAGCATGACAAGGATCACCACTTGTACAGAAAAGTACCACTAGGATTTTGGTTTCCATATCAAGCCTAGCCACACATAGGATGATTCCTATAGGACACCTTAGTACTGACAAGGACTAATATGAAGCTTCCATGTGTCCATAGGTCCATCGTGACATTAGTATGATGTAATCCAAATTTCACTCATTTTTTCCAAGTTTTAAAAGGTTTTCGATTAGTGGGAAAAGGACGCATGTTTTGAATAGGGGTACAAGGGAGAATGTCTCAGGCGAGTGGAGGATTCACTGACAATCTTCCAAATCCATTGGAAAAGATGTGACATGTAACAATACATCTAGCCTCACATTCACATCCTTTCACTCATCACCTCAACATGTGTATTCACATGAGCCTAGAATCTCCATGGATCATACCAAGTGTGGAAAATCATTACCTCTTTCTAGCTATCGGCGTAAACACATGTCAAGATCTTATAAGGGAAAACCAAAAAGATCATGAGCCAACAATATGAGAGTAACTTGATTTCTAAATGTTAGTTACTCAAATGGAAGGTGTTTCAAATGATGACCCACCTATGTAAACCCTTCGCTCAGGAGTGGATTATGAACCATATTTGTTGCATATGTTGGTTGAGTGTGTTCTACAATTCTCTAAGGGAATAATTTCCTTCTTTGGTATCATGAGCTTGTCCTTGAGTTCTGAAGGACATTCGGGAATCCAACCCTAACATGTATTCAAAAATACGACTAGAGCACTAGAGAAGATTGAAGCAGAGGATTCAAGGGATTAGCCAATCATGCTCTGTGTCCTATAGCAGGAAAATCCCTCTACAGACTACAAAAAGGGCCTAAAGTGTAGGAAACGCTAACCATCTAAAGTCTCCTACTTTTTATCAGTATCCCAACATTACCCCACAATCATACATAAAAGACAAGAAAAAGGGATCTTGTAGGCCTACCTTAAACTATGCATCCAGTGTCGATCCCTTTGCACTTGGTTGTTTCCCCACTACAAATCTCCTCCCAAGGCTGACCTACATTCATGAAAATACAAAAAAGAAACTACAAGCATGCATTCTATATATGTATTAGTGGATTAGACATCATAAACAAGAAATGTAAGAAAATCATATAAGTTCAAGACGTCATTTGGCGGGACGAAAAAAGTACTTTATATTAATCTCACAAAAGTCACTTACAACATGAGAACAACATTTCTCCTTGAACTTGGTCTTAGACTCCTCTTCACCATGCACCAAATGCTTCCACGTCTTCTCCTCGTCTTCATTTCTCTCTTAGGGTAATGTTAAGGGATTTACAATTGGGGCAAAGGGGGATTGATAAAATGGGCAGATTTTATTTGATCCCATGCCTCTTGTTTTTCAATGGGACCCCAACCCCTTATTTTATATGCCAAAAGGGATATTAATGGTTGGGGTGATTGGATTTCAGCAGTAAAATGATTAAGTAACAGTTCAAAAGCTAGTATCCTATGCAAATTTACACATTTTGCGATATTCTGTGAGTGTACATGGGTTGTAGTGGCTCAACAAGAATGTGTACGTGGGAAATAATGGTGCAGGGCACGTTGTTGGCCCTTGGTTATAGAAGGATGTGAATAAAGAGGAAGAAAAGGTAAAAAGAAAGCTTCCCGAGAGACATAGTGATTGTCACTAGGTCGAAGTGAGAAAAAGAATAGAAAAGATGGAGCAAAGTGCATAAAAGAAAGTCGTTGGATGAGGAGATCGAGGATGACAAATCAGCAAGGAAGAGGGACCGAGGACGACTCAGGAAGTGAAAAAAATCCATCATTGGATGCTTTGGAGCACCGTGAGATGAAGAAGGAAAGACAGGCTAGTGAAGATAAAAAAAAAGTGGGTCAAGTTAACCTAGTGTTTTAGACACCTAGGGTTTTGGTAATTAGGGTTTTGACACCTAGGTTTCAGCCTAAGGTTGTCGGTAAGGGACTATAATGTATAAATTAAGGTCAAGAGGACCTAGGTTAGGTAGGAACTGTAGTTGAGTCTTGTTATTGATCATTTTTCATTAGGAGAATATTGTATTAAGGGTGAGAGAAGTGTTGAGAGAGAGAGAGCCTTTTGGTATTGTAAGATCTTCAGTTGGGTGCGAAGATCAAGTCCTACAACTGGATGCACAAGAAGGGGGAGGGAAAGAAAGAAAGAGAGAGAGGATCTGCGAGCCAAGAGCACATATTAGAACTATAATATTTATCTTAATATATCATAATCACAGTTCTGTGGACATATCCCTAGAGAGAGGGTGAACCACATACATATGTTGTTGCGTATGTGATTGATTATTTGACCTCTGTCATTGTTATATTGTTATCTTCATTATTGTATTAGATCAGATCTATAGTTGTGGAGGACAAATCTAGATATTTTAATGATAGATGCGTGTTGTGTTGCTATTGTAATAAGAACCACTTGAGATTCCCCTGGTTGTAGACATCTCTGTCCTGCAACCCCCTCATAGCTACTTCGAGTGACACTGCATCTGCTTCTCACGTGTTGCCGAAAGGGCCAGTAGATAGGGCTTGTTGGTGCACTCTTGGAGTTGAACCCTAGGTCTACCCCTGTGCCAACAAATGGTCCTAGGACAAGAATATTTTTAAGGTAATGTCAATGTGGTTCCCATCGAAGACAGAGATCCAAAAGTGGATAGAGGATCAAGTGAAGGACTTCGTTGAAGTGCAAAACAAGAACCCTTAATTGAATACTGAATATTGTCAACAAAGATACATCTTCATCGACATTTATGAGATCTTCTTTGGAGGAATCCATCAGGAGCTACATGAGTGGTTGGCTAGGTTATCTAACACACAGTTTGAAATAAGATCTAGACCTCCTGTGGTTTTGACACTAGCATTGATCTAGAAGGTCAAGAGAGTCGAAAACGTTGTATCCAAGGAAGTAGATCACTGGTTTGATAGTACCATTGGAGGGTATATCACCGAGTTTGTTGTTGACATAACATAATCGTATAGCCAAGCTAAGAGATACTTTTTCAAAGGACCCAGAGGAAAAAAATTTCACTTTCTGAAGCTAAGAATCAAGATGCTCTTACATGAAAACCACATCTTGAAGATATAGTAGACTAGTCGGACCTGAAAAGGATAATGTTCAAAATCTTGGACAACGACAGTGACACAGAAGCAGAACATATGCGCAGTGGGAAATTATTCCGAGGATTTCACCTTGAGAACTTGTTTAAGAAAAACTACAGAGAAGAGGGTTTCTATAGTGGAGAAGAGGTAGATCTAACTAATGAAGAGCATCCAGAGGCCACGAGAACAGAAGAAGGGGAAGTTGAAGAATTGCACCAAAGTGAGCCAGAAAACTCAAGAAATGGGCAGACTACTGAAGTAAGTAACGCTAATCCTCCTGTTGTCCCAACAATACTTAGTAGTCAGAATATCCAGAACCACCAGAGTCTTAAGAGTACTATTACTAGTAGCTCAACATCTACTTAGACAAGAACCCTAGTCAGCTCTATGGAAGATGAAATGAGACTCCCTATCTTTAGAGGAGATGGATTTGAAGATCCAAATCAACACTGGTTTCTATGTGAAACCGTATGGAATATTAAAAGTATAACCGATGAAGCCATCAAGAGAACCCAGTTTAGCACTACGCTAAGGGACCGCGCACTGAGCTGGTACATGAAACTTGTCCAAGGACTGGCACAACCTAAGACCCCGAATGAGACCAAGAATGCGTTGATTTTAGAGTTTAAGAAACCTAAGTTAGATTCACAATTTATTACATAACTAATGGATATTAAACAAAAGGTAGAAAAACCCATTTGGGAGTTCGACCAGAGATTCAAGACCCTGATAGGCCGATTAACTTTTCATATCCCTGATGAATAAAACAAAGAATGGTTCATCACTACACTGTTACCACACATAAGAGTCCCTCTGATGCAGCAGAAGATTGCATCTCAGGTAGAATATTTGGAGATCGCCATGAAGATTGAATCAACACTGATGGGAGAATCTAGCTCAAGCATTATCCAGATCATGAGCCAGCTAACTAGTTTGTCTTTACAAGTCGAGGATATGAAGAAAGATAAGGGAAAATACAAAAGAGAAGATATATGGTGTGTAAGATGCAGATCTGAAGGCCATGATAAGGAACACTATCCCTTATTTCATTAGTACTTGGCATTAGGGGCACTGATCCCCTTAAAGAAATTTAACCTACCCTGGTGTGATGTATGTAGAAATAGGGATCACCCTGGTGGGTACTAGTACATCCATTAGTATGTTCAGACACCCACAAACTTGTATTGTACATTCTTTAAATCAGTGGGGCATGATGATCGAGATTGTAGATCTTATGATCTCATGCATGAAAGTTTGAGAGACATATACAAGATTCAAGGTGAAGTACAACAAGAAGGAAACACTCTGCAGTACAACTCTCCGGGGAGAGGAAATTTCACTCCTCACAGTGGCTACAGAGGATGAGGATGAGAAGGAGGTATGGTTCAAGGCCAAGGACAAATAATCTATTACAACTGCATGCAGCCAAGACATTTAGCAAGGGATTGTCATAATCCTTGCACAATCTATAGTTACTGTAACTCCTTCGAGCATGTCATAGAGGAATGCCCTGTGTTGCTAGCTAAACTTCAGGAAAGACGAGGACCTCAACAGAACCCACAAGTACAACTGATATATGTTGAACCTCATGGAGAAGATCCTAGAGTCATTTTTATCACTCGAGGAGGCACTGCTACAGGAGAAGACATAGCATCCCAAGGAAAGACTAAAAATGGCCACAGAGTCAGGAAAGCTATAGAAAAGACCCCAACGTTCGATGCTAAGAAAGAAAGACAGATATTTAAGGAGACAAGAAAAGAGTTCAAAGGAGATCAAGGATATTCATCAAAGACACAACCAGTAAACAAAGAATATGGCATGCCTTAGGCGTTTGATCTATCTGCATCGCCAACAAAAGGGAAATAGGTAAGCAAACCCATGGAATTTTTGTGCACTTGTGTTAAGTTGATTCAAGATAAAGGCGTTGTATAAGAATTACAAGGTTTAATCAAGCAATATGAGCTATGAAATATAGACCCCTTAATAAATAGGGAAGTGCACCAAATTGGAAAAAGGATAAGGAAAAATAAAGAATTACACTTGAATGCTCAGATAGGAGAGTATCAGATAGACTATGTGGTCCTCAACTTAGGGTCAGAGGTCAATGTCATGACGAAGCAGACTTGGGCACTGATGGGAAAAACCAAGATGATATATTCCCCTATTGGGCTTCACATGGCTAATCAACAAGCTGTCAACCCATTTGGATGATTAGAGCATGTCCTAGTAGACATTGATGGATTAAGAACCTTTGCATATTTTGAGGTAATTAAAATTGCTGATGATAGCTTCACTTACCTTGCATTATTAGGAATTGATTAGGCCTTCGATAATTCCACTATTGTTGATATAAAGAAAAGGAGCATGAGATTTGAGAAAGTTGTCCTTAGGGTCATTGCACCTTTATATCCAGATGAGGGTCCATGATATACATAACCTATCAGAGAAGAGGACCATGTATTTGAACTGGAAAACATCTACAAATTAACAGCCAAATAATAAGATTATATCAACCCTACAACTGATGGGAGTCTGAGATAGCGAAGTGACAACACATGTTCATCTGACTCAAAGGAAGCACTGGGGAACTAGAAGAACCAGATATATGAAGTATCTACAAGAATATGTGATAGGATATCCAGAGAAGTTTGTTGGATTGGCACAACAGTGAGTAATCTAGCCACATTTGATGGGATGAACCCCTTAGAGAATTTTTTATCAGAATTTGAGACAAGTGTACCAACACAACAGAGGTTGTTGGAAATGGATGAGGCCATGAAATCCACACTAGAAATATGGTGGGGGACACATAAAAGAAATATTACAGACTGGACACAATGTCGAACTTTGATGACAACGTGGTTTTCAACACAAGTAGGAAGTTGCGAAGCAAGGTACATAGGTCGAAGTTTCCTAAGGGACCATGTACGAAGTTGTGAAGAGGCCTAGAGTGACATTTCGAGAGAAAAATGGGTACACAAATTCATCAATACACTGGATACCACCCTGATTAACTGGTACCTTCAAGTAGAGATGCACCTCGTCACTTCAGAATGGGAAGGTATGATCCGGAATTTTATAACCACCTTTTTTTTTAAAGTGAATTTTCTTTAGTAGATCAAGCTCTATAGATGGTGAGACAGGAAGTATTTAAGGAGGCATATGACCTCCCTTCAAAGAAAGAAGAGGATGAATGGATTGCACCCCTCTAGAAACTGTAGATCTTATACAACATTAATGTCGATGAAGACGATGATCCAAGGAAGGTTAATATAGCAGAAACGGAAGGCTAGAGAGATGTGGAAGGACCAGGAGTTGAACTGCCATTCATTAGACAACCGATAAAGATAAATAAATTCAATATCAGGACAGAGGATACACCAAATCTTGCAAATATCGAAGCTTACTGGGATGCTACCACTAACAAAATCACAGAATTATTGCACGAGTATCAGGACTTGTTCCCGACCAAGTTCATTGATATAAAGGGAATCAAAGGACCTATGGGAGAGATGATAATACCTTGAAACTAGATGTGAAGTCAGTAAAGCAAAGACCCTACAGATTGAACCCGGAATATAAGGAAAAAGTGAAGATTGAGGTTGACAGAATGCTAGATGCAGGGATTATTGAACCTGTCAAAGAGTTGGAGTGGATTAGCCCCATGGTAGTGTAAGATAAAAAGACAAGTGAGATTAGGATTTGTGTAGATCTCAGGGAGCTAAATGATTCTTGTCTACATGATATTTTCCCTACACCATTCACAGATGATGTACTGGATAACGTGTGAGGCCAAGAAGTATATTGTTTTATAGATGGTTTTCAAGATACCATCAGATCCGCATCACCAAGTAGGACCGCCATAAGACTACCTTTGCACAGAGTGGGGATCCGACCAATATATAGTAATTCCATTTGTATTGAAGAATTCCCCAACCATCTTTTCTAGGGTGGTGGTTGAAGCGTTCAAAGAATTTTTGCAAAAGTTTTTAGAAGCATACTTTGATGACTGGATTGTTTTTAGTTTGTTGAAAAATCATATTGAATGTTTAAGGAAAGGATTGTATGCAAGCAAGGATTGTTGGTGGATCCATCCAAGATTGCAATTATAGTTGATTTTCCACCACCTACTTCAATCAAACAACTGTGCACTGCGCTAGGACATACTAGATATTATAGGAAATTTATCAAAGGATATGCTCAGATTACTGCGCCAATGGAGAAGTTATTAAAGAAAGACTATGAGTTTAGTTGGACAGAAGAATGCTAACAGATCTTCGACACATTGAAACAAAAGATGGTAACTGCGCCTATTCTAGTCTTTCCGAATTGGAGAAAGGAATTTCATGTGCATGTTGATGTTTCCTCCATTGCATTAGGAGCAGTACTGGCACAAACAGGAGAAGGGGACATTGATCATCCATTATCATTTTCCAGCAGGAATCTCTCCACAGGTGAAGTTAATTACATCACTACAGAGAGAGAGGGACTAGCCATGGTGTATGCATTGCATAACTTCCACCATTACTTGTTGGGAGGACACTTTAAAATGTTTACTGATCACTCCATGTTGAAGTACCTAGTCAACAAGCTAGTGTTGGGGGGGAGAATCTGCAGATGGATTCTGCTGTTTCAGGAGTATAATTTTGAGATCATAGTTAAGAAAGGAAAAATGAACAAAGGCCCAGACCACCTGTCGAGGTTGGAACATGGTGAAGAACCTACTAGTCTGGAGGACACACTACTGGATGCACAACTGCTTTCTAGTAGAAATATTTATGACCACTTCGCAGACATAGCCCAGTTCTTGTCAACAGGAATGGCTCTAGGAGAGTACACAATTCCTCAAAAGAAACAAATAGTGGTGTGTGCTACAGATTTTTCACTGATAGCTAGTCAGCTATATAAAATGGGACCTGACGAGATACTAAGAAGATGTGTGATGGAGGCAGAGTTCCCTATGATCCTTGAAGAAGCTCATGAAGGAATTGCAGGAGGACATTACACAGGAAAATAAATTGCGCAGAAGGTTCTGTGAGCTGGCCTTTGGTGGCCTACGTTACACAGAGATGCTAAAGAATATACATATCATGTGATGTATGCCAACAAGTTGGAAAACCATCCCGAAGAGATGAGATGCCATTAGCACCACAAATGACCCTACAGGCATTTGCAAAATGGGCCATTAACTTTGTGGGACCTATAAACCCACCAAAAAAGAGCACATGAGCAAGGTATATTATCATTGCGACAGAATACCTAACTAGATGGGACAAAGAAGGAGAAGTCAAGGAATGTAGTGTAGCTACAACTGCGTGTTTTATATTTGATGACATAATAACCAGGTTTGGATGCCCTAAGTTCCTTATGAGTGATCAAGGTACACATTTCATCAATAAGACAATTGAAGCCCTCACTAAAGAGTTTGCAGTCCACCATCATAAGAGTACACCTTTCCATCCACAAGAAAATGGAACAGTTGAAGCATTCAAAAAGATCTTGGAGACAACATTGACAAAGATTTGCAATGTGAATAGGGATGACTGGGATTTAAGAGTACCAGTAGTACTCTGGGCTTATAGAGCCACTTGCAAGAAATTAACAATGAAGACCCCTTTCAAGTTGGTTTATGGTCTTGAAGTTGTTGTCCCAATGGAGTATATTGTACTAAACTTAAGAATTGATACATTTACAGACATGGATGATACCATCATTATTCATGAGAGGCTAGCATAGCTGGTCGAACTAGAAGAAGACAAATTCATTGCAGGCTTCCATCAACAAATTCAGAAGGAATGAGAAAATGCCTACCATGACAGACACATCAAGAAGAAAATCTTTAGGAAAGGTGATTTAGTACTGGTATATGACAGTAAATTTATCAAACACCCTAGTAAGTTCAGAATGCATTGGCTCGGACCATATGAGATTGCCTATGTTACAGAAGGAGGACTTGTGCAACTGAAGACATTGAAAGGAGACTGGAAGGAAGGCTTGGTGAACGGGAGTCAGATGAAGTTGTATTGTGACAACTAGCTTCCTCACAACCCTTAGTAGAATCAAGAAGAAAAAGGTCCAGGTACCATGTGCTGTTGAAACTGGGTACCAAACACAGAAAAGACAGTCTGCACAAGGGTGGGAAGGAGGTATAAAGCAGAAAGAAAGGGTTTCACTGCGCAATCGAAAATCGAAGTAAAACAAGAGGATCAGAGCTCAAGTGCCTCGGGATGAGTCACAGGTGAGTGTTGGGGGCCTGTTGGCCCTTAGTTATGGAAGGAAGAGAAGAACGAGGAAGAAAAGGAAAAAAGAGAGCTTTGCGGGAGACATAGTGACTGTCACTGGATCGAAGTGNCACCAAATTGGAAAAAGGATAAGGAAAAATAAAGAATTACACTTGAATGCTCAGATAGGAGAGTATCAGATAGACTATGTGGTCCTCAACTTAGGGTCAGAGGTCAATGTCATGAAGAAGCAGACTTGGGCACTGATGGGAAAAACCAAGATGATATATTCCCCTATTGTGCTTCACATGGCTAATCAACAAGCTGTCAACCCATTTGGATGATTAGAGCATGTCCTAGTAGACATTGATGGATTAAGAACCTTTGCATATTTTGAGGTAATTAAAATTGTTGATGATAGCTTCACTTACCTTGCATTATTAGGAATTGATTAGGCCTTCGATAATTCCACTATTGTTGATCTAAAGAAAAGGAGCATGAGATTTGAGAAAGTTGTCCTTAGGGTCATTGCACCTTTATATCCAGAAAAGGGTCCATGATATACATAACCTATCAGAGAAGAGGACCACGTATTTGAACTGGAAAACATCTACAAATTAACAGCCAAATAATAAGATTATATCAACCCTACAACTGATGGGAGTCTGAGCTAGCGAAGTGACAACACATGTTCATCTGACTCAAAGGAAGCACTGGGGAACTGGAAGAACCAGATATATGAAGTATCTACAAGAAGATGTGATAGGATATCCAGAGAATTTTGTTGGATTGACACAACAGTGAGTAATCTAGCCACATTTGATGGGATGAACCCCTTAGAGAATTTTTTATCAGAACTTGAGACAAGTGTACCAACACAAAAGAGGTTGTTGGAAATGGATGAGGCCATGAAAGCCACACTAGAAAGATGGTGGGGGACACATAAAATCAATATTACAGACTGGACACAATGTCGAACTTTGATGACAATGTGGTTTTCAACACAAGTAGGAAGTTGCGAAGCAAGGTACATAGGTCGAAGTTGCCTAAGGGACCATGTACGAAGTTGTGAAGAGGCCTAGAGTGACATTCCGAGAGAAAAATGGGTACACAAATTCATCAATACACTGGATACCACCCCGATTAACTGGTACCTTCAAGTAGAGATGCGCCTCGTCACTTCAGAATGGGAAGGTATGATCCAGAATTTTATAACCACCTTTTTTTTTAAAGTGAATTTTCTTTAGTAGATCAAGCACTATAGATGGTGAGACAGAAAGTATTTAAGGAGGCATATGACCTCCCTTCAGAGAAAGAAGAGGATGAATGGATTGCACCCCTCTAGAAACTGTAGATCTGCTACAACATTAATGTCAATGAAGACGATGATCCAAGGAAGGTTAATATAGAAGAAACAGAAGGCTAGAGAGATGTGGAAGGACCAGGAGTTGAACTGCCATTCATTAGACAACCGATAAAGATAAATAAATTCAATATCAGGACAAAGGATACACCAAAGCTTGCCAATATCGAAGCTTACTGGGATGCTACCACTAAGAAAATCACAAAATTATTGCACGAGTATCAGGACTTGTTCCCGACCAAGTTCATTGATATGAAGGGAATCAAAGGACCTATGGGAGAGATGAGAATACCTTGAAACTAGATGTGAAGTCAGTAAATCAAAGACCCTACAGATTGAACCCGAAATATAAGGAAAAAGTGAAGATTGAGGTCGACAGAATGCTAGATGCAGGGATTATTGAACCTGTCAAAGCGTTGGAGTGGATTAGCCCCATGGTAGTGTAAGATAAAAAGACAAGTGAGATTAGGATTTGTGTAGATCTCAGGAAGCTAAATGATGCTTGTCTACATGATCCTTTACCTACACCATTCACATATGATGTACTGGATAACGTGTGAGGCCAAGAAGTATATTGTTTTACAGATGGTTTTCAAGATACCATCAGATCCGCATCACCAAGGAGGACCGCCATAAGACTACCTTTGCACAGAGTGGGGATCCGACCAATATATAGTAATTCCATTTGTATTGAAGAATTCCCCAACCATCTTTTCTAGGGTGGTGGTTGAAGCATTCAAAGAATTTTTGCAAAAGTTTTTAGAAGCATACTTTGATGACTGGATTGTTTTTAGTTTGTTGAAAAATCATATTGAATGTTTAAGGCAAGGATTGTATGCAAGCAAGGATTGTTGGTGGATCCATCCAAGATTGCAATTATAGTTGATTTGCCACCACCTACTTCAATCAAACAACTGTGCACTGCGCTAGGACATACTAGCTATTATAGGAAATTTATCAAAGGATATGCTCAGATTACTGTGCCAATGGAGAAGTTATTAAAGAAAGACTGTCAGTTTAGTTGGACAGAAGAATGCTAACATATCTTCAACACATTGAAACAAAAGATGGTAACTGCGCCTATTCTAGTCTTTCCGAACTGGAGAAAGGAAATTCATGTGCATGTTGATGTTTCCTCCATTGCATTAGGAGCAGTACTGGCACAAACAGGAGAAGGGGACATTGATCATCCATTAGCATTTTCCAGCAGGAATCTCTCCACAGGTGAAGTTAATTACATCACTACAGAGAGAGAGGGACTAGCCATGGTGTATGCATTGCATAACTTCCACCACTACTTGTTGGGAGGACACTTTAAAATGTTTACTGATCACTCCATGTTGAAGTACCTAGTCAACAAGCTAGTGTTGGGGGGGAGAATCTGCAGATGGATTCTGCTGTTTCAGGAGTATAATTTTGAGATCATAGTTAAGAAAGGAAAAATGAACAAAGGCCCAGACCACCTGTCGAGGTTGGAACATGGTGAAGAACCTACTAGTCTGGAGGACACACTACTGGATGCACAACTGCTTTCTAGTAGAAATATTTATGACCACTTCGCAGACATAGCCCAGTTCTTGTCAACAGGAATGGCTCTAGGAGAGTACACAATTCCTCAAAAGAAACAAATAGTGGTGTGTGCTACAGATTTTTCACTGATAGCTAGTCAGCTATATAAAATGGGACCTGACGAGATACTAAGAAGATGTGTGATGGAGGCAGAGTTCCCTATGATCCTTGAAGAAGCTCATGAAGGAATTGCAGGAGGACATTACACAGGAAAATAAATTGCGCAGAAGGTTCTGTGAGCTGGCCTTTGGTGGCCTACGTTACACAGAGATGCTAAAGAATATACATATCATGTGATGTATGCCAACAAGTTGGAAAACCATCCCGAAGAGATGAGATGCCATTAGCACCACAAATGACCCTACAGGCATTTGCAAAATGGGCCATTAACTTTGTGGGACCTATAAACCCACCAAAAAAGAGCACATGAGCAAGGTATATTATCATTGCGACAGAATACCTAACTAGATGGGACAAAGAAGGAGAAGTCAAGGAATGTAGTGTAGCTACAACTGCGTGTTTTATATTTGATGACATAATAACCAGGTTTGGATGCCCTAAGTTCCTTATGAGTGATCAAGGTACACATTTCATCAATAAGACAATTGAAGCCCTCACTAAAGAGTTTGCAGTCCACCATCATAAGAGTACACCTTTCCATCCACAAGAAAATGGAACAGTTGAAGCATTCAAAAAGATCTTGGAGACAACATTGACAAAGATTTGCAATGTGAATAGGGATGACTGGGATTTAAGAGTACCAGTAGTACTCTGGGCTTATAGAGCCACTTGCAAGAAATTAACAATGAAGACCCCTTTCAAGTTGGTTTATGGTCTTGAAGTTGTTGTCCCAATGGAGTATATTGTACTAAACTTAAGAATTGATACATTTACAGACATGGATGATACCATCATTATTCATGAGAGGCTAGCATAGCTGGTCGAACTAGAAGAAGACAAATTCATTGCAGGCTTCCATCAACAAATTCAGAAGGAATGAGAAAATGCCTACCATGACAGACACATCAAGAAGAAAATCTTTAGGAAAGGTGATTTAGTACTGGTATATGACAGTAAATTTATCAAACACCCTAGTAAGTTCAGAATGCATTGGCTCGGACCATATGAGATTGCCTATGTTACAGAAGGAGGACTTGTGCAACTGAAGACATTGAAAGGAGACTGGAAGGAAGGCTTGGTGAACGGGAGTCAGATGAAGTTGTATTGTGACAACTAGCTTCCTCACAACCCTTAGTAGAATCAAGAAGAAAAAGGTCCAGGTACCATGTGCTGTTGAAACTGGGTACCAAACACAGAAAAGACAGTCTGCACAAGGGTGGGAAGGAGGTATAAAGCAGAAAGAAAGGGTTTCACTGCGCAATCGAAAATCGAAGTAAAACAAGAGGATCAGAGCTCAAGTGCCTCGGGATGAGTCACAGGTGAGTGTTGGGGGCCTGTTGGCCCTTAGTTATGGAAGGAAGAGAAGAACGAGGAAGAAAAGGAAAAAAGAGAGCTTTGCGGGAGACATAGTGACTGTCACTGGATCGAAGTGNGAAGAGATCTGGGACCTGCCAAAGTCGATGCAACCTCATGTAGTTGGGGTGCCATGGACCTGGGTCCATCTTTTTCAACATTTGGAAAACACTGTTGTTCACTACGGCAAGGCAAACATGCCCCACCCTTAGCTAGGATAGACTAATTATGTGCCAAGAGCACCTTTTGTATACTTCTGAGGGCATAAGCCCCGTGATTCTGATTGGACATATTTTTGAGGCACTTGCACCCACCCATGTACTCTGATATTTTTTGATATATACTGATCTAAAATTGAAGAAGACTTGAAATACTTGAAATTATTTGCAATGTAAATGTTATGTGTTTAAAGCAAATGGATCAGTTTGCAACACATAGATTAAGAAATTAATCATGCAAAATACACATAGATAGCAGCATAATTAATGAACATAAGCACATGAACACAACAATTTGATAAAGGAGTTCACCCCTCTCATGGGCTACATCTCCTGGTCCAGCTTCCAATGGATAATTATTATTAATTACTCAAAGTGCTCAAAAACGTGTCTTACAATGCTCAAACTGAAAATCTGACTGCTCCAATGGCTTCAGAGCATCCAAAAACCCCTGTCTGGGCTCTTTCGGCACCTCAATCAGTCGAAAAATGAAGAAGTTAGGCCTCCTGGAAGTCTCCCTCTTCAATCTTGTTGTCTCTGCATCTACAAATTGCACCCTTCCCTGTGTGAACCTGTCTCACACGCAATATAAGGCATAAAAACCCAGCACCAGGTGAAACCATGCCAACGGTGCAAACAGTAGGATGGTTAAGGGGCGTATGGGTCATAGAACCGCACACTTAAATAAATGGGGCTCCGTCCATAACATAACCATTGGAACCATATTACAACCGTTGGAACCATATTACAAAATGAGTGCACCAATACATACATATACCCGTGGGCACATACATATGAAAAGAGTGCGACCAAGGGCTGGGCTAGGCCCGGCCCGATCGCGGCCAAAAACTATACCACAAGCGACTTTAAATTAAATCCAAAACATATATATATCAAGGCATAAGTGATAACCCGATTGGTCATTGGAGTTTGTGGAAGTGTTTGTGTGTTGGGGAGGTCCGGGGGTCGAACCCCATGGACTCCATACATTTTAACAAACAACAATAATAACCATTACCGGGATGCCACGTGGCATCCCCTGATTGGGCCACGTGGCATCCAACCATTCGCTCAAACAATGCCATATTTCATCTTCCCATTCGACCACCTATCATCCAATGATAAATTGTCACATCACCACATGTACGGTCGTACGGATTTGCCACGTCAGACTATACAGACTGTATGGACTGTACAGTCAGCATCAAAATGTTTGCCTGTTTGTCTTAATGAACAGATCGCTATATCTCTCGCTCCCGACGTCCGTTTGAGACGAAATGAGTTGAGTTGTGTTCGTAACGACGAGGCCTACACTCTCATCTGGTTTGAAGTGATTCCGAGCACTTTGAATTTTTGAGCAAAATTTGATCCCCTGATCACACCTCCCCATTGGGAAGTTCTTGGACCTCCAAAAGACTATTTTCAGTCTATGCGAAGATGAGGGTAGAGTTCCCTCACCCTTCCAACCTCAATCCACTTGGCCTTGTTTGGATTTGTCCCTTTAAGACCAACTCGAAGATACTCCACATTTCCTCGTTTCGAAGTTCGCATTCTCCTGTCAAGGATGGTGTCTTCCTGCAGTTCTATTAGATACTCTGGAGAAAAATCATCTATGGAAGGAATCTGAACATGCTCTCCTTGATCATCAATAAATGGAGGCTCATACAACTTCAAATTCTCAACATTAACAACTGCATACAGTTGCATATAAGGAGGCAAATCTAAATGAAAAGCATTGTTACCAATCTTGTCGATAATCTTGAAAGGACCATATCGAATTGGTTTCAACTTTTTACCTTCTCCTTTAAGCCTTTCCTTGCTGATGTAAATCCAAAATTCATCTCCAACTTGGAAACTGTGATCAACACGATGCTTGTCATGTCTTGTCTTGTACTTGGCCTGACTCTTTTCCAACTGCTCTTGCACCA
>JZKD02S0519648.1:283318-294599 GCA_000966675.3 Picea glauca | reverse complement strand
AGCTGGAAAAGATACACACTAGCCAGAATCCTGCAGACATGTTAACAAAGGGAGTAACCAGGGAGAAACTGAGTTCCTGCTCAGTTTCAGTTGGTATTCAAGAATGAAGATGAAATTGAGAAATTTGCCAGGTCCAAGAAGGTTCAGAGTCCAGCATATACAACAGCGATGGAGTTGTTGAGATCAGTCTCCAAGTGGGAGATTGTTGGTTGTGGAGCCTATTTATCTTCATGATTCAGAGGTCCTTGCTTTCAGCCGTGTTTATGCCCCATGAAGTATTTACAACCCAGAAGTATGTACACTCTTCCACGC
Organism: Picea glauca; assembly: GCA_000966675.3. Classification (NCBI taxonomy): domain Eukaryota; kingdom Viridiplantae; phylum Streptophyta; class Pinopsida; order Pinales; family Pinaceae; genus Picea; species Picea glauca. Next base: position 294,287 of record JZKD02S0519648.1, on the reverse strand, counting down.
GGGGGAGTGCAGAGGGGGTACCCCCTCTGCGAGGTTTGGGGGGGGCTATCCCCCCGGCTGGGGGGCTGGGGGCAAGCGAGCCCCTAGCGGGGGTTCGGGGGCGAAGCCCCGGAAGCAAAAACTGCCTTGTAAAAGTATATTGTATTTTCATTGTAAATCTGGATCGTTCATTATAAGGTCACAGATCTAATGGTAGAGATTATGTTAGGGTTTTTTTCCCTAGAAGGCAACCCTCTTTTATGAGGGAAATGTATTGCGGCTATGGATGATGGTGAATATTGTATTCTGAGAGAGGAGGCTGTGAGAAAAAGAAGAGGAAGTTACAACGGGTTTTGTTGTAGGTTGTATCCCTTCATTTTCTAGATAATAATAAAGGAAGGACCTGGCAATTTGTTTCTCTGGGTGAACCATGTAAATCTGTCTCTCTCTTGTATTGTGTGTCTTTTGTGTTTTGTTTCTGCATTTGTTTTATTTTATTTCTCCACGGTCCTATTTTTTCTAACACTATTGTAGACAACAAGGTTCAAGGCTGAATTACATTATTCAGACACTTGTTTTTCAGAGAGTCGAGTGGGCAACAATTTGTGGCAAGTTGATCCAACTTTTAAAGTTCAGTTTTTTTACTTTCTGTCAGAAGTCCTTTTGTATGGTTTTCATCAAGGACATCTAAGTTTGACTTTGGTCCAAACTTCCTCAGGGAATTTTGTAAAGAGAATGATTCTTTTGATAAATTGGAATGAAATAAGAGATTGCTTTATGTCTCATCTATGTTGATTATTGACTTGGTATTTTTACTTATGTCTCTGCATTTATTTATGCATCTGTTATATTCAGAAAATTACATAAATATTGAATTTTTCAGCAATCTTTTATTTATAGGAAAATCAGCCTAAGCCCTTGTAACCAATACTTGTGGATTAGAAAACAATTTTTGATGGATATAAACATAGGGTGATATTCCCATCTATGTTTCTTTAGCCAAGTAAGATCTGAAAATGCTTGAGTAAGATAATTTCATATCTTTTCTTCAACAATTGGTGTTCTAGATTTAGTTGAATACCATGGGCATGCATGTACAACTCCTCCAACATTATTGTGAGCCTCCAAATTGGGCTTGCCTTCAATGATTTATCATCATGTCCTTACCCTCCCATATGGTGGGTCACCTCTTTAGTAGTTTCATTCCCCCACATTATGACATTGATGTTCCATCACATGTTTATATAGAAACATCATTTATTTTTAGATGTATCATGACCTAGATTCATATGCATGATCTTATAATCCATGGTCTCATATTGTACTTGAATTGACTATTACATAAGCATGAGTATGCTCACCTAATTATATATATATATATATATATATATTTCACCTCACCATTTTTGTCTCTTATATGTGGCCTCCTTCACCTCATCATTTTGTCTCTTACATTTGGTGTCCTTTCACTCTCTATAGGGTTCCTCTTAGTGTGATTATATCTCTTAGTATTTGGACAGAATAAAATAATGTATTTTAGCTATACAATTCCCTCCTAACCTCACACATTATGGGGACATCTTTGATCATTCCATTTTCATCCTCTTGTGACATTTAAGTGAATTACACTAAAGACATCACAAATCAACATTAACCACCATATGGTAGATAAAAATTATGGAGAAAGGATAATTAATCATGGGTCTAAGTCAAACTTTAATTTGACCAAAATGGAGAATTGTGCAACTCCTTAGTTCATGCATAGTGCAATTATGAGGGAAATCCTTCAATACCCATGCAATTTTTGTTACACCAAAAATGAAATACATTTCATGTCTCATTGAATGCCATGGTCACTTCAAGAATTGGGTTGGTTAATGATGGCCCATACTAGAAAATTTTCTTTAGCCAGTGAAGAGTACATAGCCATACCTAGAGTAAATGCAAGCACATTTCCCTCTAATTTATTCCTCTAGGAAATTCTATAAATGAAAGCCACCTCCCTCCATCTATTCAATTCCAATACATGCAAGGTTATGCTATTTATTTTTTGTCAAGGTTTGAAGCTTACTTACTTCCATTATTGATATTGATTTTCATGAGTGCTTGTGTTACCAAAATTTCCCTTCTATTAGTCATTACATGAGGAGAAATATTATTTCTCAATGCACTCCAAGATTGAGATAGAGTGTTCTAAAGAACATATAACCTCCTAGAGAGAGATCTTGGAGGCCATGTGCATCACTCTCTCAAGGTGAAATCTTCAATTTTGTATATGTTTCTTTCAATCATTGTTAATACAAAGTATTAAGTTTCTTTCCCCCAAAATGATTTTCAAATGGTTTGTTTATTCTCCATTACATTTTGTACTAACCATTTGGTTTACTAATATTGTTGTAGAATTGTGTCTTTATTTTCATTTATGTGCAAGTTAATTATGGAAAAGATTCTCCACTTAGATCCATCTCGTCTTTCTCCACAACAAACATAGTCATTCAATAAGCTTCCCCCCAAGGTTTTCTTCTCCTTTCTTCATCAATTTTCCATGTAATTCATGCTTGGGGATTGAGTACATTTATTTGATCACACAAAATTTTGATTTTATGTCTGCATCAAGAACTCTAACCTATTGTTGTATGAATTTGGTTACTCCATGCACAAACTATCATACAAAATACAAGTTATAAAATTAAGTAATATAAATAGACGACACAAAGTAGGGAAAATAGTTGGGTTACTTGTACACCTAAGGGTGGATTGCACATACAAATATAAGTAATGGAGGAAGGGTTCTCCACAATGGTACTCAAAAGATAATATTGTTTGAGAGATTGATAGATCATATTGATTACAAGAGAGGGGAAAGACCCCTGTATATTCAAAAGAGAGAATAAAGACCTAACGTGTGACCCAAGTTACACTTATGGGGTAGTTAAGAAATTATTTTGATAATTTATTCTAGACACACACTAATACAATACAAGGTTGTAGCATCGTTTATTTGCATCAATGCACCCTTAAACCCCTTGTTGAATATTTTTCCTAGTCACTCATATTTTTGCAACATGGTTTTTGCATCAAGTTTTCATTGTTGCTACAAGGTAGGGTTTGACCTGAATAAGACATTTCCTTCATCTTTGTGTTAAAACAATCAATTCATGGATGACAAAAAACTCAAAAACAACCCAAAATGAAGATGTGTGATTCCCTACATGTGCACTTCTAATATAAAGTTAAAAAATAGGGTCCCCTCATTTCATTCTCACATGAGGGTGCAAGGAAACAATTCTTGGACGAAAAAGATATTTTTGGGGTCACTCAATAGGAGAAGGTAAGGTAGATTGGTGGGGAATCACCAAACCAAAGGTAAAAACAAAATCATTTCACCCTATTTCTTTTGAAATTTGTAGATTTAAAATAAAATGAAATTCAAGTTTTGTAGATTGGATTTCGGTTTTGGAGACGGGAGATGGGAATTGGGCTTTTTTTATGGGAGATGGGATTTTAGTTTTGGAGATGTATTTACAAAAGAACAAAACAAAACAAATTGGTTTTAGGGAATATCTCTTTGTAGTGTCTTGTTTTACTTGATTATTATTATAAACCAAACTTATTCTTTGAGGGCGTTTTTTCGCAAACAACCCAATTATTGATTCTCATTTTGATTATGAGATTTAATTTTAAATATGATTGAGTAAATTTGAGAATGTTGATTTGGTTAAATCAATTTCATGTGATGCTTCTAGATAAATATTTTATGCAATGATATGATGAAAATAATGTTAATGATAAGTCATTGGATGTTTTTTACACGAGACTTGGATTGTTCTTAATGCAACTATTATTAATAGTTTTCCTAGTGTGATAGGGAACTATAATGATTCATTGACGCGGAATATTGTCGACAAGATTTAGGTCTTTGGATTGAGTTAGGAAATAGTAGTTATCTAGTGAATATGTTTTTATAATTTATTTGAATGATGAAAAATAATGATGAAAAGGTTTAGTGAACGTAGGCATAGGGAACATGCTTGTCAATTCGACCCACACGTGGGTAATGGTGATGTAGATATTTATACTAGGTACTATCAAGAGAGGTGGAACAACGTCCATGCTTCCACCTACTAGCATTCCTACCATGACCGGAGTTGAAAATTGTAGGACACTTTTGCTCGGTAGTTGGACATTATTGTGAGGGTAGGATGCAGATTCGGTCACTCACGAGGACCAACTAAGGGGCGCGCAATAAGGTGAAAAATTTATTCCTCAACATTCTTTAGTCTCTCAATAATGAAAATGACGAGATTTAATGGTGTCTCCTATGTTGCACCAATTTTCCATTGCTCAAGGTCGAATACTTGAAGGGAATGTATGCATGGCACCTTTGGAGTAGGTCAAGTAATTCCTGAAGGTCATGATGTACATGACACCCTTGGTATCCTTAGGAAAATTGTAATGAAAAAAAAATAAAAAGTGACTTAAGTACATATTACAAAGAGAACTATTCTTAGGCATTACAATTAAGGGAAAATAATAATTATGTGTCATTCATTTAGAAAAGAGAAACTAAATTAATATTCTAATTAATATTTTGCATTAGTAACCATTTTTAATAAAGTCAAAGTAAAACAAAAATGATAAGAAGGGAAGCTTAAGTTATAAAGTTGTGCATCTTTTTATTTTAAATTAACTAATAAATAGGGAAAATTTCAATTCATGAGAGCTCTTAAGTCATTGAAAAGAGTTAGGAAGGAGAGTTCTAATTCAATTTGAAATGGTAAACTAAGAAAAAGGCAAGCTAGAGTTAAGTGAAGAGCGTATTAAATAACCAAGACATAAAAATACTCATGCAACAAAAATAGAAATATTGGAACATGTTAGGGACCTAACCTCCCTAACCCCTCAAATAGGTAGAATAATATATTTTCCATGTAATAAAGGCCAATATTAATAAATAAGGCCTAGGAATAAGGAGAATAAGGCAATTGTAAGAAGACCTAATAGAAGATTTTGCTTCTAGAAATATCTTCCTCTAGATTGTTCTTTTGGGTAGATAGATTTAGTATAAATGGGAGTCAAGGGCATGATAAATCTGTTTCTTGAGAATTATTGTAATAGAGCTCTACTCTACTAGAAGTTTAACCCTCGAAGAGGCAAGTGAACATTGCTTCTATTTCAATAAAGGTATCATTTTGATGTGCTAATTCTCTATATTTTGTTGTTTCATCGGTAATTCCCGTGATATTCATGTTTTTGTTCAATATAACATAACCAGGTGCTTAACAAGTGGTATTAGAGCACTTTTCTTGACATGAATTGTGGGTAAAAAAAAATCCAGGGTAGAGACGTATTCTGACGTCTTTAAGCTAGAGTGATTTTTTATTCAACGTACAAATCTGTGGTCATGGAAGCATACACGCATGAAATACAAGAGGTTTTTAAGCTCACATTGTTGGAAATCCTTGTAACCCTTGTTGGTACCCCTTTGAGTGGTAGCGCATTAGAAACCACCTGTATACGGAATGGCCTAGGCATTTTGAAACCTGTTGTAGATCAATTGATCGGCCACCTAAATGTTATAGTCCACCGAAAACAACACTCAGTAAGATATTGTCTGGTACCTAGGTAATTGGGTAGTATGGCTAAGGGTACATTCTAGCCTCCTTAGTTGGTTCCCTGAGATATTGGGCCGAGTACTATTGTTTGACCCCACACATATATCAGAGAGCTATAACACATGGAAAACTCGTGTTTGTAGGAACCCTAAAAAATAAAAATAAAAACCTAACCCTTGGTATGGAAATTGAACAAACAAGGAACATACAATATCTATTGTTGTGCAACCTTGCCTTTTTCATTCTGGTTGCGAAATTACTACACATTTCTTCCTATTAATAATTTGGGCATTTCGCCACTGCAATATTATTCACATCGGAGTATAACTCCAGAATTAAAAGAAAAATGTTTTGGGTCTCCCTGCACCCTTATTTGAGACTTATCCCATCGAATTCCTCTTTTCGTCCTGATCATACTAATACTTAACATTTTAGACTTTTTTTCCTGTGGTCCTGACTCCCTCCCAACCCCCTTACTGGGTATTTATCCCATTGGATCCCCCTTTTCGCCTTGATCATTGTGATAACCTTCTCCCATAACCCATTTTTTGTGTGGACCCAGTCACCCCCTTCATGTACCCCCTTTCACCATGTCCCACACCCATGACCAAGCTTTTGAAGCATGCCTTAATGCATTTTCATATGATTTCTCCATGGCCCAGAAGGAATTGTGACAACTCAATGTCAATATTTCCACCATCAATTCCTCCATGAATTCCACCATAGACTCCAAAATGGAATCCTTGAAACGGGACATGGAAAGGAAACTTGAATCCTTTTCAAACCAGCTCTTAGACAAACTAAATGTCCTTGGAGGCTTTCCCTCATCTGACGAACCTTTGCACCTCAAACGTGATACTTCCTCCACTTCCCATACTTTTTAGTCCAATCACTTTCAGCGTGACCTACGGCTTCCTAGAGTAGATGTGAATAAATTTGATGGATCAAACCCCATGGGTTGTATCACCCAAATGAAACACTACTTCTCTTTACACGACATTACCGATGAGTTGGCCAAACTTTGTTATGGTGTTCTCCATTTGGATCTTGAACACTGGAAATGGTGAAAATCGCATAAAAAGGCATGCCAAGGGTACATGGCTTGGACATAATTTGTTGCAAAGATTTATGACCACTTTGAAATTGACCCCCATCATTTAGGTCGTTTGACCAAGTTGAAACAAATTGGCCCAGTCGAAGAGTTTATAGCTAGCTTTGAGCAATTGGATTTCAGAATGGAGGGCATGAAAGATGCTTTTTTCATGAAATGCTTTATTAGTGGACTCAAGGATCAAATATGTGCCCATGTCCTCATGGCTCACCCCTAGACTTGGTTGGAAGATACTAAAAGGGCCAAGGAAGCACAACAAGTAGTCTCATATCAAACAAAAAACACCCTTTGTTCCTCTCCCTAAATCCATCCTTCTCGCCCCTCCTTCTAGTCCCCTCAAGATCCCGAAATTTACTTTGGTCGAAATGGATGAATGCCAACTTAAGGGTATTTGTTATAATTATGATTAAAATTATTTTATGGGGCACAAGTGTAAGGAACATAAGCATTTTATGGATATAACTGAGGATGTTTTTGAAGAAGAGTTCGATGTTTCTCATATACCCGAGCTGCCCGCACCAGCTGATCTTAATGTGCCTTTTGATCCACCAGAAGTTGAACCATTGATTTCCCTGAATGCACTCATTGGTTTCTCTTCTCCCCAAACCCTCAATTTAATTGGCTACATTAAGAACCAAAAAGTCATCATTCTTTTTGATAGTGGCAACACCCATAATTTTATTCATCGCTACATTTCCCAAGAAGTCAATTGTTATATCCAGCTAGTTAATATTTTCCAAATCATGATTGTCAATGGGTGTTCCATGAAATGTGGAGGGATTTATGAAAATGTGAACCTACAAATTTGTCAATACCACCTAAAATATCATATGTTTTCTATTGACATGGGTGGTTGCGACATTATACTTGGTGCTGAATGGTTATGCACTCTGGGCCCTATCACCATGGATTTCCAAAAATCAACCATGCAATTCTAGCAGGATATCCAACAACACCAATTCCAAGGCATCACAACAGGGTCAACAAAGATCATCAATTCCCACTTAATGGAAAATCTCCTTAGAAAATGTCATTCTGGCATTATTTCCCAACTTCATTCCATTCAGGTGATTGAGACACCCTATGTCCATCCTGACCTCCAATCTATCCTCTCCCAACACTAAGTTATGTTTGAAACCCCGCAAGGAATTCCCCCTTATCGAGGTGTCCATGATCATTCCATTCCTCTCATTATGGGAATTCTTCCTCCAAATGTTCACCCTTATCATCATCCCTTCACCTAGAAGCATGAAATTGAGAAAATTGTTCAAGAATTGCTAGAATTTGGTGTCATTCATCCCAGTACCAGCCCCTATTCTTCTCCAGTCATCATGGTACTTAAGAAAGAAGTTACTTGGAGCATGTGTCCTTATTTTCATGCCCTCAACAAAATCACCATCAAAGACAAATTTTCCATTCCTATCATTGATGACCTTTTGGATGAATTAAGTGGTGCCCAATATTTTACCAAACTTAATCTCCACTTTGGCTACCACCAAATTTGTATGAAAGAAGAAGACATTCCCAAGAGTTCTTAGTTATGCCATTCAACCTGTGTAATGATCCCTCCACTTTTCAAAGTCTCATGAGTCATGTCTTCCATCCTTTTCTCCATCATTGTTCCCTAGTTTTCTTTGATGATATCCTCATCTATAGCAAAACTTGGAAATCCCATCTTGCCCATGTGGATTAAGTTCTACAACTATTGTCTCAGCACAAACATTTTCTTAAGTAGTCTAAATGTGATTTTGGAGCCTCTGAAGTTGAGTAACTAGGAAATATTGTTGGCAAGGATGGTGTTAGGGTGGATCTAAAGAAAATTGAAGCTATGCAGGAATGGTCGTGGTTGAAAACTCTTAAAAGTCTGTGTGGATTCCTAAGTTTGATGGGATATTATTGCAAGTTTGTTCAGAATTATGGAAAAATTGTAGCTCCCCTCATAACGATCCTTAAAAAGAATGTTTTTAGTTAGACTCCAACAATAGACCATTCCTTCCAAGCCTTGAAATCAGCTATGTGCACTAATCCTATTCTAGATCTCCCTGACTTCAACAATACCTTTGCACTGGTGTGTGATACCTTAGGGAAAGGCATTGGGGATGTCCTCATGCAAGATGGATGACCTTTGGATTTCACCAAAAAACAATTATTTGAGCGCCATTTGGGTCAATCCACCTATGAAAAGGAAATGTTGGCTATTTTTCATGCTATAGATATCTGGCATCCTTATCTCTTCAGGCAAACTTCCAAATTAAAACTTATCATCAAAGCCTCATGTATTTGCTGGAAGAAATAATTTCTTCCCCAGAAAAAAAAAAAGGGTAACGAAGTTGCTTGGATATAATTATGAGATCATCTACAAAAAAGGAAAATAAAATGTGGTGGTCGATACCCTTTCTAGGAAATATGAAGAAGATGGGTCCCTTTTTTCCCTATCTTTCATTGTCGCATATTGACTTCAGGAGGTTCTCCAAGAATGGTTACAAGATCCCAAAATTTCAAAATTGATCCAAACACTATAGCAGGATCCATAATCTTCTCCAAGGTACTTGTGGCACCATGACGAGATTCATTATAAAGGTCACCTATATTTAATCAAACAGTCTAACCTTAAATCCACTGTTCTCTCTGAGTTTCATGCTTCACCTACAACTGGGCATTCTAGTTTTACCAAAACCTATGAACAGGCCAAACATTCTTTTTTATGGGATGGTATGACATAGGATGTCCATAACTTTGTGGTTGAATGTTATACCTTTCAATGCAATAAGGGAGAGATAGTCAAAGCTCCAGGCGCACTCCAACTACATCCGATTCAACCTACTATTTGGACAGATATTTCTATGGACTTCATTGTTGGCTTACCTAAAACAGGAAATAAGTCAGTGATCATGGTAGTAATGGATCATCTTTCCAAATATGATCATTTATGTTCTCTTCAACACCCATTCACAACATCCACCGTGGATCAATTTTTTATGGATAATATCTTCAAACTCCATGGACTGCCTCATTCTATTGTTTCTGACCGTGATCCAACTTTTACCATCACTTTCTGGCAAGAATTGTTTTTAATCCAGGGAACCCAAATTCATCTCAACACTGCATATCATCCTTAGATTGATGGACAAATTGAGGTAGTCAACCAATGTTTCGAAACCTATTTGAGGTGTTTTTCATCTGAAAGCCAAATTGAGTGGGTCAAGTAGTTACCCCTTGCTGAATGGTGGTACAACACTTCTTACCATACCGACACTCACATGACTCCCTTTGAAGAAATATATAGACAAAATCCACCCTCAGTTCTATCATACATGCCCAGGGTCTCCAAGGTTCAACAGGTGGATGAAAATATTACAGTTTGCATGGCCATTCTCCATACTCTAAAACAAAACTTGGTCATGGCTCAGAATCACATGAAACAACAAGCAAATCAAGGTCATTATGAACATGAATTTGTTGAAGGGGACCATGTGTTTCTTCGTCTACAACCTTATAAACAAAATTCACTCAAAGCCCAACATTTTCAAAAACTCACCCCCAAATTTTATGGTCCTTATCGTATTCTCAAGAGAGTGGGATCAGTGGTCTACCAATTAGAGTTGACCAGTCACTCTAAGCTCCATATTGTTTTTCACGTTTCATTCTTAAAGAAATTGCTCGACACTAGGTGCCAAACTCAGACCAATCTACCTAAGTTGGATGAAGAAGGTTCCATTTGGTTGCATCCACAAGAAGTCTTGGACCAGCATGAGCATCGTCTCCACCAACCACTACTACATATTGTAAAAATTCCGACGTTTTATTTGCGGCATTATGGACAAAATTGTCCATATTGTCGCAAAATAGAGGAAATTTATAAAAAAAAAGTTCATGTTGCCCGATAACGTCGCTCTTGCCACGTTAACGTCGCTCTTGCCACGTTAACGTCTCTCTTGCCACGTTTTCCACTGGAACGTCGCTCTTGCCACGTTTTCCACTGGAACGTCACTCTTGCCACGTTTGTGAAGATGTATGTCGCAATTGCCATGTTAACGTCGGTCTTGCCACGTTAACATCGCTCTTGCCATGTTTTCCACTGAAACGTCTCTCTTGCCACGTTTGTGAAGATGTATGTCGCAATTGCCACGTTAACATCGCTCTTGCCACGTTTTCCACTGGAACGTCTCTCTTGCCACATTTGTGAAAATGTATGTCGCAATTGCGACGTTTGCGAAACTAGGTTTATGTGTAGTACATATCTGAGCAGGAGAATCTTGCCTTT
>JZKD02S0519648.1:239018-252797 GCA_000966675.3 Picea glauca | reverse complement strand
ATTTGCTCTAGATCCTAAAATCATGCATGATGACTAGGCTAGGCAATCTTAACTAACTCATTAGTCATCACTTGAGGATATATTACTAATATTCTAAATGAATAATACAAATATATGGTGACAATTTAGACTTAGTGATTGGTAAAGGTAAGCCATAGGCTAACATCTACTCTTTTGGAGGTTTCCCCCTTGAAGAGGCAAGTGAAAATTTCTTCGGTTTCAATAAAGGTATCATTTTGATGTGCTAATTCTATATATTTTATTGTTCAATTGGTAATTCCTATGATATTCTTGTTTCTATTCAATATAACATAATCAGGTGCTTAATAGAAAAGATCTCGGGAGCACATAGAGTAAATTTAGGAGGTCAAGGAAAGGTGGGTGATGGAAATGATTTATTTTAAAATTTTAATTGGTAATTTCATGTGCACTTGTGCATGTGGGTGACACTTGTAATGATGAATATTAATATTTAAGATCATTTTTAAAATGGTAATTTTGCATATGTGGGATAGGTGGCATGAGCCTCAAATTGTATAAAATGAAAGTCTTGGGATGAACATCATGTAGCCAACTTTGTGGCCCACCTTGAAACATGTTGGCCAATGGACTCATCATCTTTTGACACCTCAACCAGGAAATCCTTCTTCCCTTCAAGTTTATTTTCTTTAGCTTTCCTTTCTGTACACCTATATGTCTCTTGACTAGTCTTCATCTTTTGACAATAGTCTATACATCTTCAAAACCATAAATATTGGGTGTCCCTATTGCATCAAGATTAGTAGATGCATCAAGTGTATTTTGAGGCACATTGCTTGGAAAATATGTAACCAATGGTTATTCAATTGCATTAGGTTGAACTTCTTTCTTCTTGGCCATAAAAATTGTAGCACTAGGTATCTCACTGGGCACCACAAATGTGCTTGATTCAAACATGTACTTTAATTTTAAATAAAGGAACTAGAAATTTGATTTTCCTTTTCCTCATGTCTACCAAGAATCTCTTGTAGATCATCTGATATATCAGGTTGCTCAAGATCACAAGTATTGTATTGAACTACACATATTGAATCACCAATGCATTGGCTTCTATGAGTTGGTAGAAATATGTATTTTCTTTCCCTTTGACATTTTTTCTCTTTTTTATGTGCAATCTAGTTCTATTATGAACCATCACCTTGAAAATGATAAAAAGTCAATGAATAATAGTCCAATTCAAGGGGAAAACCTCCTTTTACAATATATTCAATGTACAAGATGAGATAATATGATCCTAAGACTAGGTCTCCTTTGTGTATGTGTGTATATATATATATGAGACAAAGGGTACATTTATAATGAAAGGGTACAATGATGAGTTATAGCTTACATACAAATATAACACTATAAGACATAAAACATATTATATTAGTATAAAAAGCATGTGTGGACTACACCATTAAACAAATTCTATACTATATTCATGAAATATGCCTAGAAGTGAAAAGGTAAGTAGACTAACTACTTACATAAATATTCATCATTTTTTGTTACACATTCTTTACAAAGATGCTCATTTTCTGTTATATTTTCAGCATTGGTGTTGTTATTTTTGTGCTTCAATTCCTTCTTCTTCACAACATTTAACATAAATAATGTCATTAGTTCCCTTTTTCCTGTAAACTACCTAATCTATGTTAATTAGACTAAGAAAAGAAGAATGATATGAAAATAAAGAGGCATGAGCTATGCATATCCCATGGTTTACTCAATATGAACTACGAAATGTTTCCTAAAACATATCTAATAAAAAAATATAGAAGGAAAAATCCTCACATGCCAACAAAACTAAGAAGAATTCGTTTAGATAGAGATTAGTAAAATCATTTGGTTGATCCCCCAAAAAAAATAATTCCATTTGGATAGTGAAAATGGTCAAATTAAAAGGCATGAACTATGTATATCTCAATGTTTAATCAAATATGAAGTATAAAATGTTTCCTAAAACAAATATAATAGAAAAATACACAAGCAAAAGTCTTTGTACACTAATAAACTAATAAGAATTTATTTTAGAAAAAGATCAGTAAAACCATTTGGTTGATCCCATGGCTAAAACAAAAGATTCCATTTACATAGTGAAAATTGAATCCATAAAGTAAAGGTGACAAATCATCATCATAATTATCATCCACATTTCCATTAGGATCATGATCCTAATCGCTCATGTATGCATCTACTTGATTTTATTCATAATCCTCATCTACAACATGCATTACATTCTCTCTCTCAATCTCTTCATTGGGAAAAATCGTCTCTTTGTCAAACACTCTATCCTCATTTTCATATTCTCTTCCAATGTTTCTTGTAAATTATTACATTTCTCATCATGCATTATATCAACAACTATCATGAATTTCCATTTTGAAGACTATGTTTGAATGGCATATGACCATGTTGGGCTTCTTACATCATCAATTATAAATGATTGGTTAAATTGAAGAGGGGAAACATACAAATCATCGGTCTCTTATAAAATTGACATGTATTTGCACGTAAAAATCCATACTCATCAAGTTTGAACTATTTTCACCATAATAAACTTGAATAATTTATTGGATGAATCCAACATAAAATTTCTTCTTAGTTTAAGATGAAATCCAACATTAACAATACAATCACAATTTGTCTTTCCTTTGTCTTTTTCTTCCACTCTTAAATGACTACCATAGGCTCACATTCCACTAAAGTGTCAAGCCCATAAATGTGGAGATTGTGAAAGTTCAATATCCTCCATTGTTATATATTGACCTTCTTGTTTTGTGTCATTGATTGCATCAATGATCCATTCATCAAATTTCAGAAAATAATCGCCTCCAATCAAATCATGAAGTTTGTGCCTTCAAGCTAAATGCATCCTTGTTTGAATCTCTTTTGTTTTTTTTTATATACAATATGAACATACAAGATAGTAAGAATAATAATATAAATGTGTAAATGCAATTGAATAAATAAATTATCATGTAAAGAATATTTCCACCTATGCCACTTATCAAATGAATATATGTTTTGAAGAATATATGCATGTATCGTAGTTGTTTCCTCATGTGATAGCATGAATCAATGTTCATTTCCTTCCAATACTTCACCTTCTCTCATCTTTTTCATCATCCCATACACATCGATTGGCATTTTTAAAATCCTTCCTATACTCTATGAAAAATCCCACAACCTCTTTCATTGAATATCCCTGAGACATGTTGTCTTCAATTTTTTTCCTTAGTATGAACAATTTTTTTAAAAACCTTCATATTTCATTCTATATTATACATCCATTTCATTCTTACCAGGCCACAATGCTCTAGTTCATATTCTAGATGTATCAAAACATGCATAAAACTAGCATACCCCCTTAACGACCAAATGGGAACGTTGAAGCAAATTGAAGGGACAAGGAGCATTGTTATGTTGTTAGTGAACTTTGTGTAACAATTGCAATCAAACTATCTCAAATTACAACTATGTATTTGTACCAATAAACTTTTTCAATTGATATGGTGGGGATGGGCATGTAGATGTTATGCATAAGGCTAAACCCGACATTTTACCACATGCCTTTTTAATATAATGGGTGTGGTAACTTCAATTAATGTAAGAATTTTTTTTTGGATAAAAACTGTGTGAGATTTTGAAATGTCAAATGTTTCGAGTGGACACTCCACTTATCATTAAGGATAAAGAAGCCATTGTGCTAGAAAAGAGTGTTGAGGTTTGTATTTAAAAGGAACAGTGGTAATTACCGAGGATAGGAAACAAAATTATGTATGGAAATGAATAAAATATTAAAATTGGTCATTGAGATTAAAGGATAAAATATTAATGAAAAAGGTAAATAAAGTTGTTGAGAATAATATAGTATTGAAAGGTGTTGGGATAGACTAATAATGACAAAAATAAAATAATGAGATTTCTTCAATTCAACGAAATAATTACTAATGTTAATAAGATATAATTAATAATGATAATAAATGAAATGAAATAAATTGAAAAGTCAAAGAGAAAACACAGATACAAGTTGGTTTTAGCGAGATGAAAAACGATGAAAAGAAAATAGAGAAACAATTAGATTCAAGGAAAAGAATCAAATTAAAAAGGTGAAGCGAGAGGAAAAGGATAGGATGGAAACAATCAAGCTACTGAAATCCAAACAAAAGTAGTCTAATGATCAAGGCGATAAATGGTGGGCTTCTAGAATTGGCTAATTTTGTAGCCATCTTCATGATTAAAATTATTAGGATGTTTTTCAATTTCAAGGGCTTCCCAAATGAGGTGAGAGGAGTAAGAGGGGGATGAGGCTAGAATTTTAGTTTGGTCAAATAAAATTAGGTGCTTGGATTTATAGGAGTGTTCAGAGATAGCTTATTTGGAAATTTGGTTGTGGGTAGTATCAACTATATGCTCTTTAAGATGGGATTTGAAGGATCTGCCAATTAAACCTATGTAATATTTTCCATACGAACAAGGAATTTGGTAAATTCTTAGGCCAAGCATCGGGTCAGATTTATCTTTGGCAGTTCTAAATAGTCGTTTGAGGGTTTTATAGGGTTTGAACAAGGTTTTGATATTATTCTTAGCCAAAAGTTTTGAGATACAATCGGTAGTGCCCTAGATATAAGGAAGGGAAATGAGAGAACAAGGAGGGGATGATGATGATGATATTAGGAATTCTAGTCCAATACAAGGCTTGTTTTATTTGAGAGAGAGAGTAGTCATTGGATAAAAGAGCCTTGGTTAGGTGGGATTTTTCCTTTGTGAGGAATTGAGGGGTTGATATGTGAATGTCTTGGGTAATCAGGGTTTTAAGGACAATGGATGTTTTAGCCGAATGATAGTGGGAAATGGCATGAAGGTATCTATCGGTATGAGTTAGTCATTAAACATTTCTCCCTAGATATTAACATCCAAAAGCGTCTCATTCCTCATAACCCCCAAACCCCGAGGATCTATAGGCAACCCAAAATTCATAAAAAATATTTTCCTCTTAAACCTATAGTGAGTGCCATAGGAGCCCCACTCATGCACTTAGTTGTTTTCTTGCTAGTAAGCTTTAGACCTTCATCAGCAAAACCTCCTCTTTTGTTAAAGATTCCATCGATTTCATTCATAAAACTCAGAATCTTCAACTTGATAATCAAAACCTCATGGTCATCTTTGATGTGGTTTCTTTATTCATCAAAATTCATGTCTTGGAGTCCCTAACCTTGATCTCCAAACCCGTAGACCCTACAACTCTTAACCTCATTGAAATCTACCTCTCTTCTACCTTCTTCACCTTCAAAGGGGTTTTCTATGAACAAACCGAAGGTACAACCATGGGGTCATCCTTATCCCCAGTGATTGTTAATATATTTATGGAACACTTTCAGTCCTTAGCCTTAAACAACTTTGATCTCAAACTCAAATGTTGGTTTCAGTTTGTAGATGACACATTTGTTATTTGGCCTCATGTACATTCCAACTTGATTTTTTTTTTCAACCATCTTAATAGCCTTTCCCCTCACATCCTATTCACTATGGAAACCAAAAAGGACAAATCAATTCCCTTTTTAGATGTTCTTATCTCTCATCTCCCTCATGGTTCTTTTTAATTAACACAAATTGTCATTGAAATCCGGTTATAAAATCTTTATTAAAATCATATTTTTAGATTCTTAAAATCATTATTTTTAATATAAAAATGGATTGTAGACATCTTCATATACTTAAATTGCAATTTGATTTTGCAATGTTAATGATAATATAAAATGTTAGTAAGTAAGTTTTCTTCATATTAATATCTAAACGCTGAATATGTTAGTAAGAATTAAACTTAGGTGGGAAGAATAACAATCATTCCTTCCAACCACCCAAACTAAACTCAATTAATCCAATTTTATTATTACATTTATAAAATTAAAAGAATAATAAAATTTTGAGATAATTATATTATTAAAATTGAAATTTATAACTTTTTACATATCAACATAAAACATTTAAATTAATAATATAATTATAGTTAATAAAAAAAATTAAAATATATTAAAAAAATAAAATAACATTTAAATGGATTTAGGATTCACTAACATTTGGATATTAGTTGAGGCCATTTTCAAATATAGTTATCTCATTCCTTTTCATTTTATACTAAATTATTATAGTTCTATATTTATGTTCTTGGTGAGAGTTTCTAATAATGCAAATTTGCAAACTTTTAGATTTGGCCATAAAACTAATCTAATATGTCATATGATTCATTGATAACGAGTCACAAATCACATAAATGTTTTAACAATTATGCAATCTGTTTAAGTATAATCTCTTTAATAACTTAAAGAAATTATTAAAATATTTTACTTAAAATTGCAATTAAAAATATTATATATATATATATATATATATATATATATATATATATATATATATATATATATATATATATAAAACCCAATTACATATCTTCTTAATATAATTACATATCTCCTTAATATTAAAAAGTTGTGAGTCCTCTTAACGTAATTAAACTGTCCATCATTAGTTTATCCCTTATAATATTTCCTTATTTTGACTATGCATTAATAAGGCTCGCATTTTCTCTTTTCATACGTTTGACTTAACAAATACTTTTATGGAAATGGCATTGAGGTAAAAAAATTGACCTTGAAGCATCACCCTTATAAGAAAACACCCTTATAAGAAAACAATTGAATGAAATTACAAACCACAGTTTTATAGTATCGAATATGAAATCCAGAATTGGGTGAGGAAAATAACTTTAAATATTACAATGGATGAATCACAAACCATAGTCTTTGATTGCAGAATATGAAATCCCATAATTGTGAACTTGAAAATGCAAAGTGAATGTCAGAAATTTAAGCATCGTGGGGAATGAACTTAAAAATTGAGATCAATCAACCTCAATAACAGTGAGGCCATAAGGGTTCACAAGTGAGATTACACTCACACATTCTTTGTTCAATTTGATAAATTGCATATAAATATATAGGCTAGGATAGTCCCTAACAGCCTCTAAATTGGTGGATCTGAAAACCACTCAAACACAAATCTTGCGTACAATAGAAATTTGTTCTAACAATTTTCTAACTATGGCATTTCGCCATTATTCTCTAACACTCCCCCTTAATGGAGAAATGGATTTAATACAATGTCAATACATAACATGCATGCTGGTCTTAGTCTCGGCGAGGCTTACAAACATTACAAAGGACAATTCAAACAAAACTTTAAAATTTGTTTCAACTCCATGTATGAGTGAGTTTTTCTCTTCCTCCTTTTCCAGATTTTGAACCCTCTATGCATTTTCAATTTAAGTCTTCCTCCTTTTCCAGATTTTGAACCCTCTATGCATTTTCAATTTAAGTCTTCCTCTTTTGCTGAAAATTCCATGTTTCATCTTCTTATCCTTCATCTTTTTGTTGGTGTTAGTCATCAATCTGAAGATTATTTCTGATTGTCCATGCTTGTCCTCTTCAACTTTTTCTTCAATAAATTGTTTGTATGTGAACTCCTGCCACATACCATTATTTGTTGTTTTTTCTTCACCATTGATCTTTTGATCATCAATTTTCTACAACATTAACTCATAGGAAAATCTATTTTCTTCAGGACTCCAAAGCATCAGAATGCCATGAATTTCATCAGATGTATCCATTGTTGCTTCCCATTCTATGTCATCTTCATCATTTAGTGATTCTTCATTTCTATTGTCTGCTACTACAACTTTTGTGCAGGCTCCATCAAAACATGGTGTTTCAAGCCAATCTTCAAGAAATTGTAATTCTTCTTCAAACTTTGTTGACACTTCATTTGAGTGCTCTTCTTCTTGTTCAACTGCTTTTACTTTTATTGTTATTGCATTAAGGCTATTGTATTCAAGTGTTGAATCATCTTTGTCTTTTGCTTCTTCTTTTGCAACAATCTTCCATGTTGTAGTTTCATCCACATGTTCTGCAAACAAGGTTACTTTTCCACTTAACAAATCATCTATGAGTTTCTTCTCCTGTAACATTTGTAACCAACCTTCACTTGAAAAGTTTCCATCATTATATTTAACTAAATTGACCAAAAATTCACCCAGGGTTCATTAGAAGTTATACATTCATCTTCATTATCAATCTCAGTTGAATTCACCAAATCACTAAATGTTATTTTACTATCGGTTTCTTCATTAATCATTGCGACTTCAATAATGTTATTTTCAATCTTTGTTCCAGTTACAAGACTGTCAATACCTTCATCAACTTTAGCATTCTTTGTTAGAATATAAGTGGATGTGCTCGTTTTACCATTGACAATATCTCTATTGTCACCCAACCATAGGCCGAAGCCACCCTCCGAGCACCTTAACCTTGACAGAGAATCACTCCGGAAGAAAATCCTAGGCTAGATAGCCAAACAAAGGGTAGCACACATTTCCCCAAGGATGGCGCACCAACAAGAGTTGATCAGATAGTCCAAACCCTAGCCAAGAGATAGTCCAAGTGTAACTGCTAGTTGCAGTAGCTGCAACAACAGCCCTCCTCCAAACCTGCGCAGAAACTGGGCAACTGCAATGCACACAAGTGTTGCTCTACAATACTGAGACTGCCTGCTAGAATTAGAATTGGCCTCCTATATTTATACTAATTCTGGCCAACTGCCTGGGCCGACTTCTCATTCTAGGTATCTGTCTGTTCAGTATATATTATTATTTATGGCCGACTTCTTCTCTTGGAGGCTAATAACCTAATATAAATTATCTTATTGAGCCGACAAGTCTTCTAGGGTTATTAGCCAACTCATTAGGGTTTCTTCTTGCTTCCCAGAGTATTATATCCTTGTCAGGTTTACACGTGGAGGAAAATACCTCCCGTAGCTACCATAATATCAACACTCCCTCCTAGCTAGGGAGGTATTACAGTTAATGGTCTTGAGCACAAAACATACCATTCACTCGGTAGCATCAACATAGTTATATAGACTAGAACATGAGCACCAACATCATCATCAGCTGCATCATTTCTCGAAACCATACTCTATCTGAGTAATCAGACATGATGCTCACTCCACAGAGTGATACAAGAGCCATTCTTCTAATCTAGAAGAGTAAATGTTTTGAACCATTTTATGTCTGGAAAATCTCTTTTCATCATTCATCTGGCTGATAATTATTTCAAGGTAATCGGAACAAAAATAGAACACAATTGTGTCTATCCATAGTAGTACATAACTACAATCCAGTGGTACACTACCACACCAAGTAGAAAACAAGTACTTGATCAGTAACATATAGTCACAAACAATGGAACACATCCACCCTAATAGTACACATCTACTGTCATACAGTCTTCATAAAAATCATCTGATATCAACCTGCACAGAAACAATGTTATGATATAAATTGAATCATCTGGGCCAATCTTTCACTCACATCTGTGGATATGAAAGAATATCTACCCTCAAAAGGTAAAACATCAATGATGAGTTGTATGGACTATTCTTCTCAAGCAAGGAAGAATAAGTGTCCTGATTTCTGAGCCTGGACCATTCCCCACCCTGGGCCATTCTTCCTACACTAATCAAAGTGCACCCCGAAGAGAATGTATAAACCCTAAGGAATGCTTGTCCCTGATTGTTGAGCCTGGACCATTCCCCACCCTGGGTCATTCATCCTACACTAATCAAAGTGCACCCTGGAGAGAATGTATAAACCCTAAGGAATGATTGTCCCAACCATTTCCTTTGTTAACCACAAGAGGAAAATACTATCTTGTATCAACCTCCAAAATGGACCATTCCTCATGTTAACCACAATGAGAAATCGTTGTCCGACGAGGCGGGCCAGTCTTCTTGACTAACCCTCAAGAAGAGAGACTGCCCTAGACCACTCCCCATGTTAACCACAATGGGAAGTCATTGTCTATGATACATCATCAATCTGGACCATTTCCCATGTTAACCACAATGGGAAATCTATGTCCATCAGAAATCTCAATCCACTTTCTGAACTGGAAAGGAATCTGCTCATATTGGACCATTTTTCGAACTGAAAAATGACTGTCCATAAATCAATACATATCAGTGCTCCCTCCCAACCTGGGAGTCATCTCTTCCTTTTTCAATAGGGAAGTCGTCTCCACGAGCTCCAGCTTGAGTACACAAACTCTCTCATCTTGGATATAAGCTTTACCAAGATGTATGTTTATCTGCTCATCTGTGGAGATATGTAATGGAGAACCTCTTTCTCCTTTATGAACTTCATCACAGATAATGTAATGCTTGATTTTGAATGTACTTCATTCTGGAGTATTGGTCTTATTTGAAGGCTTCATGTAGCTCTGATCAATAAAGTATATCATTGTTGGAACACTAGAACATATCCATGTGGCACTTCTTCTATCATCATGAGATCTGATCTACTAAGTAATCATCTTGGTACAATATCTCTGTTATAGAGAATCTTCACCACGCTTCTGTTGTGCATTGGAGGTTCTTCACCAAGTTATCTTCTTCCATCTGTATACAAGGATCTCTTTCTGGTATGCCTCAAGGTCTTTGAGGTTGCTCTTCATATTCTCTTTGTTCAATTGCTCTGGAGAAAAGTCTTTGCATTCATCTTGATGTAGCACTCCAACCTATGGATGATATAATGACTCATGTCGAGGTATGTCTGGTCTACCGAAATGAGCAATCATCATAGTCTTCTCCCTCCATTTGGGAGAACCTCTAGTTCTATATCTTGCAATGTGTTCATTCATAAGTATTTTGTATACTATTCTTCATCACAACTTTCAGTTCTGCTTGATTTATTTCATATTAGGTTGGTAGTCTTGTGATTCTCGATACAATGACTGGTTATTCAGGCTTCTCTTCTTTCTTGAAATCTTCATGTTCTTCCTCATGTTTTTATTTAGATTTTGGGTCCATGGAGTTTCTTATAGATTCCATGCCCTAAAGATTCCACTTCTTTATTTTAACATAGGATCACGGATCCGGATGGACAACCAGGGGTACTTTAAGGCTTCTCTTCAAAGAAGAATTCTTCTGAGATTGAACTGAACACATACTATCTTTCATGGTTACTACCATGGATATATACTTCATCATATTCAATGGAACATAGGATTAGATCCCTCCTAATCCTTGCTTCATGTAAGAGTGCATATAATCGGCTCCCTCCATCTAACAAAGTCCACGCTTTCGTCTACATCTTTTTTGTCTTCTGCAATATATAATTGGCTTTTTCTGTCTAGCCGAGTCTATGCTTTTGTCTTGTTGTCTTGTACAAAATGTCATAAGTCTTTCTCAATTTCCTCTCTATTGCTGACTTCTTTCTGTATTTGTTTCTTCTAGGTCTCTTCATGATTGATTCGGCTTATCTTGCAATAGCTTCCACATTATTTGTTTGATGTATTTCATTCTTTCATGTATTATCTAATGATATCAATCCTTACCTTTTTGTTCTTCCATCGGTATAGTTCTTCTTGGAACACGTTATCTTCCAGGAGATAGATATACAAGATATGTACAGAGACGATGCAAACAAGATATGTACAAGAACTAAGAAGAGTATTGTTACCTTCAGAAGAAGAAGTCTCTTTTGTCCTGCTTAGTCTTCTTTGTAGGTTCCTTTTCTTTGGCAACTGATGCTTCATGTTTCTCCTTCCTTTTCTTTAGCTCGGGACAATGATTCTTGTAGTGGCCATACTTTCGACAGTTGAAGCATTGTACTTATGAAATTTCTTTCTCTTGATTTGACTTCCTCCTTGAACCAAATTTCCTTTTGTTCCTGAAATTCTTGAATCTTGTTGTGAAGGATCGATCATCGTACTTCTTTTGGGGTTTCTCTTTTGCATTGATCCTTGATTCTTCTTGAGCACAGCAAGTCCAAAGTTCTTCAAATGTCAGATACTCCTTCCTTGTGTTCATGCTTGCGGAAAATGCATCCCACGTCTTGGGAAGACCATTGAGTACTATGTTTACCAATTCCTTCTCTAAAGCGATCTCTTCAATAGCTTGTAGTTGATCTCTTAACTGGGAGATCCTCACAAAGTATGATGTTATGCTATCATCATCATTCATCTTCATGTCACGGAGCTCATTCTTCAGACTCATAACTTGCCCAATGTTTCTGATTGAGAAGAGATTTGTTAGGGCATCGTACATCTTCTTTGATGAGTCAAGATGGGAGATGTAGGGTATCAAGTGGTATTGTATGGATTCTACTATGATACTCATGGCATTGATGTCACCGTCTTTGAACTTCTCCATAACTGCAATGTTTTGCGGTTCCTTCTCTTTTCCTTCTTCAAACTCTGGTTCCATGATCTTTCCTTCTACGATATCCAACATTTTATTCTTGGAAAGGATGAGGTCAATCCTTGTCTTCCACGCTTTGAAGTTAGAGGCTCCATCTAACTTGTTCTCTGACTTCATAGAATAAGTCATGGTTGCTTTGACTTGGTCAAACCTTAGATTTGACCACAAACTCAAACTTGACGTCTTGGCTTGCTGAGAATACCAGGAGATGTGCTAGGCTAGGGCGCACTGATCTGTCCAGAGATTAGGTCAATCCCTTCACTTAAGGTGCCTCAACGAGAGGATTAGGGTTTCTGCAATTGCACCTGCTAGTAACCCTAGCGACAGTGCTTTGGTGACTGCTCCTACTAGAAAACCTAGCGGCATTTCCTCAACGAGCTTAATATCCTACTGGCTATGTTTCCTTCCAGCGGTTAGGCTGAATGAAGGAGGAGTGGGCCCATAACCTGTTAGAATATAAGTGGATGTGCTCATTTTACCATTAACAATATCTCTATTGTCACCCAACCATAGGCCAAAGCCACCCTCTGAGCACCTTAACCTTGATAGAGAATCACTCCGGAAGAAACCCCTAGGCTAGATAGCCAAACAAAGGGTAGCGCACATTTCCCCAAGGATGGCACACCAACAAGAGATGATCAGATAGTCCAAACCCTAGCCAAGATATAGTCCAAGCGTAATTGCTAGCTGCAGCAGCTGCAACAACAGATCTCCTCCAAACCTACGCAGAAACTGGGCAACTGCAGTGCACACAAGTGTTGCTCTACAATACTGAGACTGCCTACCAGAATGAGAATTGGCCTCCTGTATTTATACTAATTATGGCTAACTGCTTGGGCCGACTTCTCATTCTGGGTATCTGTTTGTTCAGTATATATTATTATTTCTGGTTGACTTCTTCTCTTGGAGGCTAATAACCTAATATAAATTATCTTCTTGAGCCGACAAGTCTTCTAGGGTTATTAGCCAACTCATTAGGGTTTCTTCTTGCTTCCCGGAGTATTCTATCCTTGTCATGTTTACACGTTGAGGTAAATACCTCCCACGGCTACCATAATATCAACATTCTCACTCCACTTATTCATTTCAAGAATATCCCAAAATATTTTTGCACTAGGTAATTTACCAAATTCACGCAAAATACTAGACAAAGTGTTTTCATCCATTGATGACATAATAAGTTGTAATGTTATTTCACCTCTTCTCTTATCATAGAAATGTTGGACAACTGAGAGGTGGGGGGGTGAATCAGTTGTTTCCATGCTTAAACAATTATGTTTATTTTAAACTCTTTGCAGAGCACTTAATGTCAATCACAATAATGCAGGAAGTAAGCAATAGAACATTCAACATCATTCACACATATGAAATATACAGAGACAGATATTTCCTGAGGAAACCCATAAAGGGTAAAAACCTCTTCTTCTTTATATGATAAGTAAT
>JZKD02S0519648.1:213096-230232 GCA_000966675.3 Picea glauca | reverse complement strand
TGATTTTCTCCATAGTTTGCTCCGCGATTTGCTCCTTTGATTGAGCAAATCGTTCCTTGATTGTTTAGTTAACTGGTTCCTTGTTTTCATCAACAGTTAGACTGTGAGTTGCTTCGTTATTTACAAGGCAATTCCTGCATGTAATTTCCTTTAAATATCAATCCAATAATGAGATCACAGCGTGGTGTTTTATGCAATTCCTTTCTGTCCTGTTAAATTCGTTTTGCTGTTTCTGCGTCCTGTTAAATTCGTTTCCTGTCAGTGCAGATTCGTTCTTCATTCTTCTCTGTCCTGCAATTCGTTTCTGTTTTGCAGATTTGTTTTCATTCTGCACAAGGCATGAATAATTGGCCACGACACAGTCTGGGTTGATTCCTCTTTGCCTCTCCACGCAACTTCACTTCCAAGCAGACTTTCACCGTGTCCTACTTGTTAGATCAACCACCGTATTTCAGCATAAAATACTGTGTGCATCCGCTCAGCAACGATGGAAAGCAATGATGGTGATGGCATTTAGGTTACCAAGATTCCAGACCGAGTAACCAAACCAAATAATGATCTCAGAATAATGATAAGTGTGTCTGAATTCCTTAAAAAAAAAATCAGCGAGTATGCAACTCTAATTTAATCTGGGAAAGAACGAACAAACCTCCACACAACTTTAGTTTTGGCCGCTCCTCTGGTAGGTTGCTTGAAATACCAGGCTGCTTCAAATGCTAGGGACAAAACACAATCCCCACGTATTCTTCATGTGATCCTCCACACAGAAGATACTTCTGCAAGTATATGACGGGTCAGAGATCCGATTACGCTCCAAGCAGCCAAATTGACTATTGGCTTTGATTACACTCCACACTACCAATCTCCGCCTCATAGATTCAGCTCCAACCTAAGCTCTGATACCAACTTAAAAATTGAGATAAATCAACCTCAATGAGGACATAAGGGCTCACAAGTGAGATTACGTTCACACAATCTTTGTTCAATTTCATAAATTTCATACAAATATATAGATTAGGATAGCCCCTAACAACCTTTTAAATTGGTGAATCTGAAAACCCACTCAAACACAAATCTTGGATTGGTCATGTGTTGTAGAATTCATAAGCAAGTGCAAGCTTGTTTTTCCTTATTTGGTTTCATGAAGTAAACACTCATTTAAATATAGGGTAAATTTTTAATGAGTAGTAAGATGGATATTAACAGTCATAAAAATGATTTAAAGGAAAATGAAAATTCTGAGAATTGAACTCGACACCTTTCACGGCATAAGTGAGAATCACAAAACAAAGTATATGCCCTTAAGAAAAGGAAATATTGTGAATAGAAAAATAGAACTGATTTGAAAGGGTAAGAAAATGGAATGAACCTCAGTAAACTAAGGAAATAGATTGTCGATTTCACAGAGGAACACTTATCGATATCAGGTTGAACACGAGACGTCTCGTAGCCCACGCAAAAACAATGGCAATATTTCTCTTTTCATTGTTATTTTAATGTCACTAAAGGAAAGAGACGCCCAATTGGATTAGTTAGCTGGAGATTTTGAATAGCATAGAAATGCAAAATTTCCTCTCATCCATTTGTAAATTTGAGGACAATAACATTTATTACATAACAAGCCTAAAATTTTATATTCTTTTGAATATTACTTTATAACTATGTTTACCATTGTATTGAGTGTACTTTTCTGTCAAAATATCGTCCAGATTGTTTGCATTAATTAATGTGGTTCCAGACATGTTCCTCTTAAGCCTGAAGACCAATGGATCTCTAAGCTTGTAATGGAGAAAGAATCACAGATTCATCTAGAAGCAATGTTACAAACGGGTAGCAGTGCGAATCTGAAATAATGAAATATCAAATCAAGGCATCTTGTCATGGTTTTTAGCAAGCCATAGCTTTGGCCTCCTGATCTCTTCATTAGTATTCAAATCATATTTTAATGTATCAATATTTAAAAAAAACATCCAAACAAATATATGTAAAAATTAATAAAAGGAAAAGAAGAAAGTATTTTAACATAGGATTGATTTCTGCATTTCAATCATTTTATGTTCAACTTAATAATGAGCTTTCCCAATTTCTTCACTGTTTCTTCATTAAATAAATTATTCCAAAAGATAAGTCTTAAGATACTTTACATAGCTTTCTTGTCCATTTGTTGTTATTGCACTCGTCGCCCCTTTAAATTGCGATGAAAAGAATTCTCTCTCATGGTTTCTTTTGTTTTCTCAGGAAGCAATCTTCGGTGAAGTCTAGTTCTTCTTTTTGGCGGTGTGTAGAGGATTCATATTTGCATCTGTTGGAGCCTTGGGTCTCTTGAAATGGAGGAAAATAGAGAAAAGTTGGAGATGTGAAAGTATGTTGTTCTGATAGGAAAAGTAGGGGGGTTTTGGGGAAAAATAGCAGAGAGAAATGAAGGTTTGTGATGTTTCAAGGTGTCACCGCCCCAACTTATTATTCGATGCCCGTCTACTGGCACAGCCATTACAAGAATTTTTGGCTCAAGAAAATGGAGTCGGAAGACAATCCCGCACCCGGAACGACCCCCGAGGTTCGTGTTTTGCTGCGGAATAAGTCGGCGGATGCTGTGAATTGTTGGCCGCTAGAGCTGAGAAGGAGCTTTTCTCCTCCATCTTCTTCTTCTGTCAGAATGGCTAGTGTGAAGACCATCGTGGAGAATAATAATATTAAGAAGGCGAGGTGCCCGCCTGAAAGAATCTAACAACACAAGTGCAAGCTCGATTACACACTTGCGATAGGCATGGGTGTGGGGATGAGCGACGCAAGCTCATAAGAGAACAACGATGTTGTTTCAGATGGCTTCTTTGACGATATTTCATAGTGCTTGCGAGTAAGTTGATGGGGCAGGAAGACACATAACCGTTTAATCCTATCTACAGCAACAACCCCCGAGCTATGATGAGAGGCTTGGAGAAACGATCCGCAATAAAACTCAAGGTATGCTCGAGATGTATACTCATTCTATATGTGTTGTTTTGATTGTGTGTATATATCTCTATCTGCTTTTGTCGGTGTTTCTGTTGCAGTCTATATGTAATGCTAATTTTATTAATTCCTTTTCACTTCTAAATAAAGTAGAGCAACTTAGAAGAAATAATGGAGATTAGTTGTGATTTAATGTAATTCTCTAAATCTAAGAATGGTTTCAACCATTTAAACCGAATATCATCCTTCATTTAAACTGAATATCATTCTTTATAATGTACTCCTCAATTGATTTAATAAAATGCAGTGTGGCTTTGCTTTGATTGAGGTGTTGTCTAGCTTCAGAGCAGTCGGTTCTTTTCCATTTCTTCTATTTTCAAGTTGGTATCAGAGCAGTCTTGCCAAAAGAATCGGAACTGCTGAGAGACGCGGATCTTACTAGAGGCGGATCGCTGCTACTGGATCGTGGATCTGCTGAGAGAGGTGGATCTTACTGGAGGCGGATCGTTGTTACTGGATCGTGGATCTGTTGAGAGAGGCGGATCTTACTGAAGGCGGCGTCGTTGAGAGCAAGGAAGTGACGCTTGACTCCAGCATTCTTTGAGAGGCGTGAAGGAACCCTTTTCCAAGTCTATTTATTCATCTAAAATAGAAGTAATGGTTTATGACCAATGACCACGTGAAGAAGGCTTCTTTTATGAACAATAGATTTGGAGCTTGATATTTTTTCTGTGAAATGAAAGAATTGCAATTTTCGGGATAAATATGCAATGCAAATTGAAGCGATAACTATCATCAATGCAGGACTGTCAAATCTATTTTGAGAAACATACATGCTATATATTGATAATGAATGTTGTGCGATTCATCGATGGTTTGTGAACATTTCCATATATTTCTGTTAACATATCTGCACAGTAGTTAGTTATGAATAGTTTTATGAAATCGTCAACATTGTGCAAACTCCCATTTGCATTTTCTAAATCATTGGGGATAATATTCAAACGAGAGGAACCCGTCCTTCTCCAGTGAATCTGGTGGCCTCGTTCACGATTACAACAAGGCGTGATATTTCTGGAACGAAGCCATTGGTGTTTTTGTTGTCGACACCTCTGTCTTGAGTTTGAGATGCTGCACCATTTTCTCTGCTAGTTGTCATTCTTGGCGTGTGATTGTTGCTTTGAAGAGGAATTTGTTGTGTAAAGGAGTTTGCAGAGATTATGAATCCACTTGTTGAAACTTATCTCAATGAAACCAATAAATTAGATGGCTTGAATTTCGTCAAATGGAAATTCAAAATGCAGACTTTGATGGAAGGTTATGGTGTATGGACGATCGTGAAAGGAGATGAAGCGCAACCCGATGCATCTACAGTTGGATAGCGGCAACAATCCAAGATTGGGATAAGCGGGAGAACAAAGCCAATGTATTATTACGAATATCTGTGAAAGATAATATAATTCTTCACATTAGAGACTTCTAAAGAAACCTGGAAAGCACTTAAAGATTTTTATGAGACTAATAATACAAATCGTATTATTTTTCTGAAGAGTAAATTGCTAAGTATTAAAATGGATATAAATGAGTTTATTAGTACTTTTCTTGGGCAAATTAAAGACATAAAAGATAAATTGGGAGATATAAGAGAAAAAGTGTTAAACATTGATCTCGTCACAATTTCCCTAAATGGAATGCTAGAGGACTATCGAATGTTTATAACAAGCCTTTTAGCGAGACAGAAACCTCCTACCTTTGAGGAATTGACAGGTATATTGCTGCAAGAAGAAGAGAGGCGCACAAATTTGAAGTCGAATTTGAAGCCTCGAAATTCAGACTTAGCACTATAGACAAAGAAGAGATTTGTTTATAACAAGCCTTTTAGCGAGACAGAAACCTCCTACCTTTGAGGAATTGACAGGTATATTGCTGCAAGAAGAAGAGAGGCGCACAAATTTGAAGTCGAATTTGAAGCCTCGAAATTCAGACTTAGCACTATAGACAAAGAAGAGATTCCCTAAAGGGAAATTAGGAGAAGGAGGCACAGGAGGAAATTCATTTCAGAGGAAGTCATTTTCATAGCCAAATCAAGGTATGCCATCTAATAGAAATGAACCTAAGTGTTTCTATTGTGGTAGGACTGGACATCTTGCCAGAAAATGTTATAAGAAGAAAAATGATGAGGCTAGGAATAAAAATAGAAAACATTCAGGACATTTTGCAAAAGAAAACCCAAATTTTGATTCAAAAGATCTCAGATTGTTTGTGTCTAATGATGCACTGTCTCCTGAAACTGATGATGTTGACGCATGGTTTGTTGATTCTGGAGCTTCAATTCACATGACATGTAACAAGAATTAGTATATAAACTTTAAAGAAACACATAATGGTGCCCATATTTATCTTGGAGATGATCATTCCTATCAAATCAAGGGATATGGAGATATTCCAGTAACATTGCCGAATGGAACTGTTAGACACATTCGCAAAAACTTGATTTTTGTGTCCACAATTACATATCAGAATTTGAAGGTCAGATTCTTTAAGACACATTGTATAGTGAAGGACTTGCGGGATCATTACAAAACGGTTGTCTGAGGAATCAAAGTTGGAAGTATGTACAAACTTGATGTCACCAGCAATAATCATCAAGCATTGATTTCTGCAACTATTCATACAGAAACTCTTTGGCACCAAAGGTATGGTCAGATCAATTATCATGATTTGTTGTTATTACAAAAAACAAAGTATGTTTGAAGGACTCCCTATGTTGAAGAATGAGTATGTTGCTTGTGAAGGTTGTGCATTGAGAAAGATGCACTGAGATGAATTCCCCTCTAATTATGATAGGAGAAAGAAAGATGTATTAGAACTTATACATACTGATGTTTGCGGACCAATGCAGACAAGGTCCTTAGGTTGTGCTTATTATTTTTATTTATTTATTGATGATTGCACAAGATACACATGGGTTTATTTTCTTAGAAAAAAGAGTGATGTTTTTGAATACTTCAGGAATTTAAAAACATGGCGGAGAAGCAAATAAGAAATTCCATTAAAATCCTTCGCTCAGATCAAGGAGAAGAGTACAGATTAGGGAACTTCATCAAGTATTGCAAAGATCATGGAATCGTACAACAATTTATAGTACCCCACACTTCACAGCATAATGGAGTTGCAGAAAGTAAAAACAGAACTCTGGTGGAGTGTGCACGAAGTATGATGAAAGGTAAGAATCTCTCAAATAATTTTTGGGTTGAGGCCATTAATATTGTTGTTTATTTAAAGAATAGAAGTCCAACAAGGTGTCTTGATCATAAAACTCCTTTTGAAGCCTTGTATGATTCTAAACCATCAGTTAATAATTTGAGGATATTTGGGTGTAAATATTTTTCACATATTCCAAAGGAGAATAGGAAGAAGCTTGATGCTAAAGATATCAAATGTATTTTCATAGGGTACTGTTCATAATTTAAAGCATATAAATTGTTTGATCCATCTACTAACAAAGTGTTTGCAAGTAAAGATGTAATTTTCCATGAGTAGGAAGAAGGAAATAATGAAGACAACAGTCATGAAGGATGACATGTACTTCTTGAAGATGAAGAGGTCAAAGTAGAGAAGCACCGGTAGGAAAAGGCAGCCAGTGACATGGATACATCCAGTAGTGAAGAAGAATCTTCACAAAATGGAGAAGAAGTCACCAGCCAATTGAGAAGATCTTCACGACAGGTTCGTCCACCTGAAAAATACAAAGATTATGCCTTGATGAGTAGTATTTCAAATGTCATAGAACCCATGAGTTTTAATGAAGCTAATGAACATGAAGAGTGGAGAAAATCAATGGAGGAAGAATATGACTCTATAATGAAAAACAAAACTTAGGAATTGACTAAATTGCCTAAAGATAAAAAACCCATAGGATGTAAATGGATATACAAACCTAAATTCAAAGAAGATGGTAATATAGATAAATATAAAGCCATATTGATGGCAAAAGGGTATTCACAGAAGGAGAGAATTGATTATGCAGAAAAATTTGCACCAATAGCTAAATTAAATACTATAAGATTGTTATTTGCATTAGCTACAAAGTACCATTGGAAGCTTCACCAATTAGATGTAAAATCTTCTTTTCTGAATGGTGACTTAAAGAAGGAAGTTTGCCTTACTAAACCAAAGGGGTTTGTGAAAAGTGGTCAAGAACATTTAGTGTGTAAATTAAAGAAAGCATTGTATGGACTGAAACATGCACCTAGGCCATGGTATGAGGAGATAGATTTCTTCTTTCTTTAGCGGGGTTTTATGAGGAGCAAAAGTGATCTAAATATGTATACCAAGTTTGATGAAAAGGGGCATGTTGTATTGATTTCTTTATATGTTGATGATTTAATTATTACAGGAAATTCAAAAAAATTGATTAGTGGAATTAAGAAGAAGATGTCACAAGTATTTGAAATGAAATATCTTGGTGAGTTACATTACTGCCTAGGTCTTGAAGTTTGGAGAAATGTTGGTCAAACCTTTGTGTCTCAAGGTAAATATGTCAAAGAAGTACTTAAGAAGTTTAAAATGGATCAGTGAAAAGTTTCTTATGTTCCAATGCAACAGAACATCAAACTTTATTGTGATGATGGTTCGAAGCAGGTAAATGGTGCAGTGTATAGACAGATGGTGGGAAGATTGAACTATCTCACTACAACCAGACCCAGCATAGCATATTATGTTAGTGTGTTAAGTCAGTTTATGGCAAAATCTCTAGAAAACCATTAGAATGCAGTGAAAGGGGTACTCGGGTATCTCAAAGGCATAATTGATTATGGTATTAAATATATTGATTCATTTGATGTTGAGATGACAAGTTACTCAGATGCAGACTAGGCTGGCAATCTGAATGATCGGAGATCTACTACAGGTTATGCCTTTGGAATTGGATCTGGGATTGTTTCATGGAGCAGTAAGAAGCATCCTAATGTATCTTTGTCATCCACTGAGGTAGAATATAAAGCATTGTGTGCATCAACTTGTGAAGTTGTTTTGTTGAGAAGACTACTTTAAGATGTTGGAGAAGAACAAAGGAAAGCTACGATAATCAAATGTGATAACCAGAACTCAATCAAGTTGGAAAATAATCTAGTTTACCATTCAAGGACAAAGCATGTTGATACTCAGTTTCATTTTGTTCGAGAAAAGATGCAGTCTAATGACATTGTTTTAATGTATTGTAATACTAGTGAAAATGTTGTTGGTATTTTCACTAAGCCTCTTGGGAAGATAAAGTTTGAACTGTTTAGGGAGATGTTAGGTGTAGATGTCAATCCTTTCTCCATTAAAGGGGAGACTTAGAAATAATGGAGATTAGTTGCGATTTAATGTAATCCTCTAAACCGAATAATGGTTCCAACCGTCTAAACCGAATATCATCATATATAATGTACTCCTCAATTAATTTAATAAAATGCAGTGTGGATTTTCTTTGTGGCCTCCAAGTGTTGCCTCGCCTTAGAGCAGTCAATTCCTTTCCATTTCTTCTATTTTCAAGTGGGGTAATCTGATGGATCTGTAGTAACATAGGCAAACGAGCACTAATGATTATTCGTTTGCTTAAAAATATGGTAGTGGAGAACAAATTTTCATAAAAAATAATGCAATATAGACTTCATTTTTGTTCTCCCTGAAAGAAAATGTAAGTGCATACCAAGAATGAGAAATTTTGATGTCAGTCGGTAGAGAAGATAATCTATTTGCAAATAGAATTCGCCTCGTTGTGATGAAAACGAGACCAAGACAACGAATATCTAAAGAAAATGCACAGATAGGGAAATGGAGGATCAGAGGACTTAGAAAATACAATTGCACACAAAACTTGTTTTGTATTACGTATACTCACAATATAAACACAATTACAAGTAGCTTAAGATAGATAGTTATCTTAACTACACAATTTAGATAGTTGAGATAATATCTTTGTAACAAACTCAAATCCAAACCAATTCTATTGTAAGCATTACTTTCCAACACCCTCGCATACCTCCCATAATGCTTACATTACAATATTCAAATTTCAACATAGATATTTGTCTTGATATGCTCTTCATTAGCACTCCTATCCACTCTAAAATCTTCTGGTATACGCTCTTTCTTCTCCACAACTTCGAGCTTCCCTTTCAATTCATTTAAGATAACACCGCTTCTGACCATCATTGATGAATTTGTAGAATTGGCACTTGTCGACCTTCTGAAGGACACTATCGATATTGAATTTATCATATGGATACACTACCATCTATGGAATTCCCCCAAAGAGAAAATTTCGACAGTTATATAGGATCTAGTGATGTGATTACTGGATATTTTTCAGCAGTCAATCATACAACTAACATGTCTAACACACAAGAATCTCACAAAAAATAACCTGTAACTGATACTCTTGAAGCCCGAAGCACAACAAGACCCATCAGTTTTATAACATACCATTGACATAAACAAATTAGCAATATGTTATCGAGGCTTCCGGAACTACTGACATGATTATGTTACTCTGTTCAATTGTTGGTTCTGAATAATATATTTTTTACATACCAAAAATAAAATAAATACAATATACTTGCAATCAATCAAAATCATTGCTTCTTTTACCATACACTTGCACAAGAATGGTATGATGCTAAATAGATCAAATTAACCTAATTTCCACACAACACAACAACAAACTCCATCACATGGCCCCTCTGGAGAGCATCGATTAACAATTAGCTCGGAACTTGGTTCCAAGGAAATTCGATCTCATCTTTTCCACATAAGTAGTACTTCCCCTTGACATATCCTTTGCACAGAGTCTTGGAGATTTGACAGCTAGAAAATGAAGGCTCCTTGCTTGGGCTCGCAGGCTCCTTCAGGCAGATTCTAGGCTCTTTCACATGTCCATACAGGATCTGCAGAATACAATGCAAACAACAACGAACTTCTCCACGCACAAGTCACACGCATGACTGCAATTCAGATCTCCACGCAAGTCACTGCTCCAGATTGCTCTGCAAATTAATTTATACATCGAACGAATGCCCTAATGGCGACTCTCTATACTTCCACTTAGCGGACCAACAATCACTCTCACACACAGGAAACAATACTCTCAACTTACTAGGCTTTCTCGTGAAGGAGATAACCCAGAGCACTCAACTATGATACCAATTTAGAAAATACAATTGCACACAAAACTTGTTTTGTATTATGTATAATCACAATATAAATACAATTACAAGTAGCTTAAGATANTTGAAGAATGAGTATGTTGCTTGTGAAGGTTGTGCATTGAGAAAGATGCACTGAGATGAATTCCCCTCTAATTATGATAGGAGAAAGAAAGATGTATTAGAACTTATACATACTGATGTTTGCGGACCAATGCAGACAAGGTCCTTAGGTTGTGCTTATTATTTTTATTTATTTATTGATGATTGCACAAGATACACATGGGTTTATTTTCTTAGAAAAAAGAGTGATGTTTTTGAATACTTCAGGAATTTAAAAACATGGCGGAGAAGCAAATAAGAAATTCCATTAAAATCCTTCGCTCAGATCAAGGAGAAGAGTACAGATTAGGGAACTTCATCAAGTATTGCAAAGATCATGGAATCGTACAACAATTTATAGTACCCCACACTTCACAGCATAATGGAGTTGCAGAAAGTAAAAACAGAACTCTGGTGGAGTGTGCACGAAGTATGATGAAAGGTAAGAATCTCTCAAATAATTTTTGGGTTGAGGCCATTAATATTGTTGTTTATTTAAAGAATAGAAGTCCAACAAGGTGTCTTGATCATAAAACTCCTTTTGAAGCCTTGTATGATTCTAAACCATCAGTTAATAATTTGAGGATATTTGGGTGTAAATATTTTTCACATATTCCAAAGGAGAATAGGAAGAAGCTTGATGCTAAAGATATCAAATGTATTTTCATAGGGTACTGTTCATAATTTAAAGCATATAAATTGTTTGATCCATCTACTAACAAAGTGTTTGCAAGTAAAGATGTAATTTTCCATGAGTAGGAAGAAGGAAATAATGAAGACAACAATCATGAAGGATGACATGTACTTCTTGAAGATGAAGAGGTCAAAGAAGAGAAGCACCGATAGGAAAAGGAAGTCAGTGACATGGATACATCCAGTAGTGAAGAAGAATCTTCACAAAATGGAGAAGAAGTCACCAGCCAATTGAGAAGATCTTCACGACAGGTTCATCCACCTGAAAAATACAAATATTATGCCTTGATGAGTAGTATTTCAAATGTCATAGAACCCATGAGTTTTAATGAAGCTAATGAACATGAAGAGTCGAGAAAATCAATGGAGGAAGAATATGACTCTATAATGAAAAACAAAACTTAGGAATTGACTAAATTGCCTAAAGATAAAAAGCCCATAGGATGTAAATGGATATACAAACCTAAA
The DNA here is from genome assembly GCA_000966675.3 of Picea glauca. Taxonomy (NCBI): domain Eukaryota; kingdom Viridiplantae; phylum Streptophyta; class Pinopsida; order Pinales; family Pinaceae; genus Picea; species Picea glauca. The sequence goes on along the minus strand of JZKD02S0519648.1, from coordinate 218,827 downwards.
TTCAAAGAAGATGGTAATATAGATAAATATAAAGCCATATTGATGGCAAAAGGGTATTCACAGAAGGAGGGAATTAATTATGCAGAAAAATTTGCACCAGTAACTAAATTAAATACTATAAGATTGTTATTTGCATTAGCTACAAAGTACCATTGGAAGCTTGATCAATTAGATGTAAAATCTTCTTTTCTGAATGGTGACTTAAAGGAGGAAGTTTACCTTACTAAACCAAAGGGGTTTGTGAAAAGTGGTCAGGAACATTTAGTGTGTAAATTAAAGAAAGCATTGTATGGACTGAAACATGCACCTAGGCCATGGTATGAGGAGATAGATTTCTTCTTTCTTCAGTGGGGTTTTATGAGGAGAAAAAGTGATCCAAATATGTATACCAAGTTTGATGAAATGGGGCATGTTGTATTGATTTGTTTATATGTTGATGATTTAATTATTACAGGAAATTCAAAAAAATTGATTAGTGGAATTAAGAAGAAGATGTCACAAGTATTTGAAATGAAATATCTTGGTGAGTTACATTACTGCCTAGGTCTTGAAGTTTGGAGAAATGTTGGTCAAACCTTTGTGTCTCAAGGTAAATATGTCAAAGAAGTACTTAAGAAGTTTAAAATGGATCAGTGAAAAGTTTCTTATGTTCCAATGCAACAGAACATGAAACTTTATTGTGATGATGGTTCGAAGTAGGTAAATGGTGCAGTGTATAGACAGATGGTGGGAAGCTTGAACTATCTCACTACAACCAGACTCAACATAGCATATTATGTTAGTGTGTTAAGTCAGATTATGGCAAAAGATCTAGAAAACCATTGGAATGCAGTGAAAGGGGTACTCAGGTATCTCAAAGGCATAATTGATTATGGTATTAAATATATTGATTCATTTGATGTTGAGATGACAAGTTACTCAGATTTAGACTAGGCTGGCAATCTGGATGATCGAAGATCTACTACAGGTTATGCCTTTGGAATTGGATCTAGGATTGTTTCATGGAGCAGTAAGAAGCATCCTAATGTATCTTTGTCATCCACTGAGGTAGAATATAAAGCATTGTGTGCATCAACTTGTGAAGTTGTTTTGTTGAGAAGACTACTTTAAGATGTTGGAGAAGAACAAAGGAAAGCTACGATAATCAAATGTGATAACCAGAACTCAATCAAGTTGGAAAATAATCTAGTTTACCATTCAAGGACAAAGCATGTTGATACTCAGTTTCATTTTGTTCGAGAAAAGATGCAGTCTAATGACATTGTTTTAATGTATTGTAATACTAGTGAAAATGTTGTTGGTATTTTCACTAAGCCTCTTGGGAAGATAAAGTTTGAACTGTTTAGGGAGATGTTAGGTGTAGATGTCAATCCTTTCTCCATTAAAGGGGAGACTTAGAAATAATGGAGATTAGTTGCGATTTAATGTAATCCTCTAAACCGAATAATGGTTCCAACCGTCTAAACCGAATATCATCATATATAATGTACTCCTCAATTAATTTAATAAAATGCAGTGTGGATTTTCTTTGTGGCCTCCAAGTGTTGCCTCGCCTTAGAGCAGTCAATTCCTTTCCATTTCTTCTATTTTCAAGTGGGGTAATCTGATGGATCTGTAGTAACATAGGCAAACGAGCACTAATGATTATTCGTTTGCTTAAAAATATGGTAGTGGAGAACAAATTTTCATAAAAAATAATGCAATATAGACTTCATTTTTGTTCTCCCTGAAAGAAAATGTAAGTGCATACCAAGAATGAGAAATTTTGATGTCAGTCGGTAGAGAAGATAATCTATTTGCAAATAGAATTCGCCTCGTTGTGATGAAAACGAGACCAAGACAACGAATATCTAAAGAAAATGCACAGATAGGGAAATGGAGGATCAGAGGACTTAGAAAATACAATTGCACACAAAACTTGTTTTGTATTACGTATACTCACAATATAAACACAATTACAAGTAGCTTAAGATAGATAGTTATCTTAACTACACAATTTAGATAGTTGAGATAATATCTTTGTAACAAACTCAAATCCAAACCAATTCTATTGTAAGCATTACTTTCCAACACCCTCGCATACCTCCCATAATGCTTACATTACAATATTCAAATTTCAACATAGATATTTGTCTTGATATGCTCTTCATTAGCACTCCTATCCACTCTAAAATCTTCTGGTATACGCTCTTTCTTCTCCACAACTTCGAGCTTCCCTTTCAATTCATTTAAGATAACACCGCTTCTGACCATCATTGATGAATTTGTAGAATTGGCACTTGTCGACCTTCTGAAGGACACTATCGATATTGAATTTATCATATGGATACACTACCATCTATGGAATTCCCCCAAAGAGAAAATTTCGACAGTTATATAGGATCTAGTGATGTGATTACTGGATATTTTTCAGCAGTCAATCATACAACTAACATGTCTAACACACAAGAATCTCACAAAAAATAACCTGTAACTGATACTCTTGAAGCCCGAAGCACAACAAGACCCATCAGTTTTATAACATACCATTGACATAAACAAATTAGCAATATGTTATCGAGGCTTCCGGAACTACTGACATGATTATGTTACTCTGTTCAATTGTTGGTTCTGAATAATATATTTTTTACATACCAAAAATAAAATAAATACAATATACTTGCAATCAATCAAAATCATTGCTTCTTTTACCATACACTTGCACAAGAATGGTATGATGCTAAATAGATCAAATTAACCTAATTTCCACACAACACAACAACAAACTCCATCACATGGCCCCTCTGGAGAGCATCGATTAACAATTAGCTCGGAACTTGGTTCCAAGGAAATTCGATCTCATCTTTTCCACATAAGTAGTACTTCCCCTTGACATATCCTTTGCACAGAGTCTTGGAGATTTGACAGCTAGAAAATGAAGGCTCCTTGCTTGGGCTCGCAGGCTCCTTCAGGCAGATTCTAGGCTCTTTCACATGTCCATACAGGATCTGCAGAATACAATGCAAACAACAACGAACTTCTCCACGCACAAGTCACACGCATGACTGCAATTCAGATCTCCACGCAAGTCACTGCTCCAGATTGCTCTGCAAATTAATTTATACATCGAACGAATGCCCTAATGGCGACTCTCTATACTTCCACTTAGCGGACCAACAATCACTCTCACACACAGGAAACAATACTCTCAACTTACTAGGCTTTCTCGTGAAGGAGATAACCCAGAGCACTCAACTATGATACCAATTTAGAAAATACAATTGCACACAAAACTTGTTTTGTATTATGTATAATCACAATATAAATACAATTACAAGTAGCTTAAGATAGATTGTTATCATAACTACACAATTTAGATAGTTGAGATAATATCTCCGTAACAAACTCAAATCCAAACCAATTATATTGTAAGCATTATTTTCCAACCAGAGAGAGTGGGGATCGAACACGAGCAGGCGAGATGAAGTGACATGTTGGCTTGTTGGTAGTGGTGAGGTTGATCCAGATGGATATCGGTGGCCACCCACCTTTTCCAACTGGCTCAAAACAGTTTTCTGGCAACTTTGACAATTTACTATTTTTAGCAGTTTTCACTTCCGAGGCCATTTTGAGGGATTAAATGAAGGTTTTTTGGGATCGAGCTTCTCAATGATATCCAAAGGCATGATTGAGCCCCCAAAATGAATCTCCTCAACGATACCTTTCCAACGGGTTATCATACGCCTAAAACAGAGATCGTATGCAAAAGATACGACCCCGAGAAGTTAATGTACTAACTTACCCAAACGGGGCCCACATGACTTTTGGTGCTTCATCTCCTAGGGTTAGGTTTTTGGATGTCTAGGGTTTTTGGCATTCCTGTTATTGTAAAAGGCCTTCAGAGCCTCATTGTAATCATCTTCTTGCGAATGAGCGCAACCGTCACATCTCTTCTCAGAGATAAGCCACCACCATTCCAGCAAGCTTGTTTCCATTGCATTTTACAGTTTCATCTTATTTCATTATTGAATAGAAAACCAGTTTTACTGTATCTCTATTATTTTGTGTTAAGAATCTGTTAATAATCTTTATTCATTTCGTTCTGCTCATAAAATACAGACCAGAGGTGGTGGAGGAAAGTCTCCAAGATAGTTGGGGTGAGTACTTCACATCTCTAGAGGTGTGAGGTGACGACGTTGTTAGAGGTGTGAGGTGATGACTAGGGCGAGTACTTCACGTGACAACTAGATGTATGGAGGTGGAGGTATGGAGGTGGTGAGAAGAGCGATATGGAACGACCGACAATAGACGAACAACAAAGAGATAGGGATAGGTGGACACATGATGTGGTAGGTGGTATTGATGTCAATTGGTACATGGTAAGTGGTATTGATGTCAAGTGGTATTGGTGGTTTGGGATGTTGACATGTTTCAAGAAAAAACTCTTCGTATATACATGCCTTACTCTTCCTATATACATGCCTTCGGCATAATTATTCCTATATACATTCCTTAGGCATAATTAAATATTGTTAGTGGAAATTCTCGTTCTAATAAACAAAGGACTTCAACAACCTATTCCCTCAAATTATCAAATTTCGAAAGATTTCGAAAGATTTACTACATGTAAACTTATTATCTTTACTATTAAGCCCAACCTTATAATTGTCCATCTTGACCATTTTGCCAAACTTGACATGACCACAATAGGTAAAATATCCTCTATTATGACATGATAGTCATGGGTCTTGAGTCCTCTTAAGCTATTAATGTCAGTTTGACTTCTAATATTGTCTAGTCATATATGTTTATCCTTGCTATATATATATATATATATAGTTACGTCACTTAAATTTGCTCAAATTTACTAATGTTTAGCTTATAAAAAATTGTTGTGACTAACTTTTATTGGTCACATAGTCACAAATTTATCATTGTAAAAAACAACCATAAATAATGTCAAACATAATTGTAAAAAACAACCATGAATGAATGATATCACAAACAATTGTTTAAGTTATTTTTATTTTTATTTTATAATTGATATAATTACACTTTTATAATATTATATATATTTATGAATAATTATTATTTAGTTTACATTAAATTATATATTTTTATTTTTAATAACATATTACCTTGAGTCAAGTTAGAGCTATGGTTTGGACAATTACAATCCTTTTAATATTAAGTTGTAAAATACACCTCAACCTATCTTAGTACAATAAAATAAAATACACCTCACCTATCTTAGTACAATAAAATAAAATAAAATACACCTCACCTATCTTAGTACAATAAAACTAAAAACTAAAGTAATGTACTTATAGTCATCCCTAAACAATATTAACCTAAATTTAAAAACAAAACTTACTCAAATAAAATCTTTATAGAAGAAAATAAATTTATAATTTAATAAACTAAGATCGATTTTAGTAAACTGTATTGTCATCTTCATAAAAACCAACGCTGAGCTATAAAATATTAATCTTCGCCTCCTTCCATGAATTTTGATCTTATATGCAGCTATTCAAATTACTCTATAAAGCACATGAGCAATTTCGTTAGATAAAATAATTCATAAATATATATGTTAAGAAATAAAAAATAACAAAAATAAAATTTCTAGAACTTAGCAAGTAACCGGGGTGGTGGCGCAGTTGGTTAGCGCGTAGGTCTCATAGCTGAACTTGAGTTATCCTGAGGTCGAGAGTTCGAGCCTCTCTCACCCCATTACAATTTTTATACCTTT
>JZKD02S0519648.1:163254-206477 GCA_000966675.3 Picea glauca | reverse complement strand
TGAAGTCAAAGAACAAGTTAGATGGAGCCTCTAACTTCAGAGTGTGGAAGACAAGGATTGACCTCATCCTTTCCAAGAATAAAATGTTGGATATCGTAAAAGGAAAGATCGTGGAACCAGAGTTTGAAGAAGGAAAAGAGAAGGAACCTCAAAACGTTGTAGTTATGGAGAAGTTCAAAGACGGTGACATTAATGCCATGAGTATCATAGTGGAATCCATAAAAGACCACTTGATACCCTACATCTCCCATATTGACTCGTCAACAAAGATGTACGATACCCTAACAAATATCTTCTCGATCAGAAACATTGGACAAGTTATGAGTCTGAAGAATGAGCTCTGTGACATGAAGATGCATGATGATGACAACATAACATCATACTTTATGAGGATCTCCCAGTTAAGAGATCAACTACAAGCTATTGAAGAGATCACTTCAGAGAAGGAATTGGTAAACATAGTACTCAATGGTCTTCCCAAGATGTGGGATGCATTTGCCGCAAACATGAACACAAGGAAGGAGTATCCGACATTTGAAGAACTTTGGACTTGCTGTGCTCAAGAAGAATCAAGGATAAGTGCAAAAGAGAAACCCCAAAAGAAGTACGATGATCAAGCCGTCACAGGAAGATTCAAGAATTTCAGGAACAAAAGGAAGTTTGGTTCAAGGAGGAAGTCCAATCAAGAGAAAGACATTTTAGAAGTACAATGCTTCAATTGTCGAAAGTATGGCCACTACAAGAATCATTGTCCCGAGCTAAAGAAAAGGAAGGAGAAACATGAAACATCAGTTGCCGAAGAAAAGGAACCTACAAAGAAGACTAAGCAGGACAAAAGAGACTTCTTCTTCTGAAGGTAACACTACTCTTCTTAGTTCTTGTACATATCTTGTTTGCATCATCTCTGTACATATCTTGTATATCTATCTCCTGGAAGATAATGTGTTCCAAGAAGAACTATACCGATGGAAGAACAAAAAGATAAGGATTGATATCATTAGATAATACATGAAAGAATGAAATACATCAAACAAATCGTGTGGAAGCTATTGCAAGATAAGCCGAATCAATCATGAAGAGACCTAGAAGAAGCAAAGATAGAAAGAAGTCAGCGATAGAGAGGAAATTGAGAAAGGCTTATGACGTTTTGTAGAAGACAACAAGACAGAAGCATAGCCTCGGCTAGATAGAAAAAGCCAATTATATATTGCAGAAGAAAAAAAAGATGCAGATGGAAGCGTGGACTCTGTTAGACAAAGGGAGCTGATTATATGCACTCATACATGAAGCAAGGATTAAGAGGGATCTAATCCTATGATCCATTGAAGATGATGAAGTATATATCCATGGTAGTAACCATGAAAGACAGTACGTGTTCAATTCAATCTCAAAAGAAGTCTTCTTCAAAGAGAAGCCTTAAAGTACCCCTGGTTGTCCATCTAGATCCGTGATCCTATGATAAAATAAAGAAGTGGAATCTTTAGGGCATGGAATCTATAAGAAACTCCATAGACCCAAAATCTAAAGAAAAACATGAGGAAGAACATGAAGATTTCAAGAAAGAAGAGAAGCTTGAACAACCAGTCATTGTATCAAGAATCACAAGACTACTAGCCTAATATGAAAGCAATCAAGCATAATAGAAAGTTGTGATGAAGAACAATATATGAAAGACTTATGAATGAAAGCATTGCAAGATCTAGAACTAGAGCTTCTCCCAGATAGAGGGAGAAGACTATGATGATTGCTCGTTTCGGTAAACCAGACATACCTCTACATGAGTCATTATATCATCCATAGGTTGGAGTGCTACATCAAGATGAATGCAAAGACTTTGCTCCAGAGCAATTGAACAAAGAGCATATGAAGAGAAACCTCAAAGACCTTGAGGCATACCAAAAAGAGACCCTTGTATATAGATGGAAGAAGATAACTTGGTGAAGAACCTCCAATGCACAACATAAGCGTGGTGAAGATTCTCTATAACAGAGATATTGTATCAAGATGATTACTCAGTAGATCAGATCTCATGATGATAGAAGAAGTGCCACATGGATATGTTCCAGTGTTCCAACAATGATATACTTTATTGATCAGATCTACATGAAGCCTTCAAAGAAGAACAGTACTCTAGAACGAAGTACATTCGAAATCAAGCATTACATTATCCATGATGAAGTTCAGAAAGGAGAAAGAGGTTCTCCATTACATATCTCCACAGATGAGCAGATAAACAAACATCTTGGTAAATCTTATATCCAAGATGAGAGAGTTTGTGTACTCAAGCTGGAGCTCATGGAGATAACTTCCCTATTGAAAAAGGAAGAGATGAATCCCAGGATGGGAGGGAGCACTGATATGTATTGATTTATGGACAATCATTTTTCAGTTCGAAAAATGGTCCAGGATGAGCAGTTTCCTTTCCAGTTCGGAAAGTGGATTGAAATTTCTGACGGACAACGATTTCCCATTGTGGTTAACATGGGAAATGGTCCAGATTGATAATGTATCATAGACAACGACTTCCCATTGTGGTTAACATGGGGAGTGGTCTAGGGCAGTCTCTCTTCTTGAGCATTACTCAAGAAGACTGGCCCACCTCACTGAACAACGATTTCTCATTGTGGTTAACATGAGGAATGGTCCATTTTGGAGGTTGATACAAGACAATATTTTCCTCTTGTGGTTAACAGAGGAAATGGTCCGGACAGTCATTCCTTAGGGTTTATACATTCTCTCCAGGGTGCACTTTGATTAGTGTAGGAGGAATGACCCAGGGTGGGGAATGGTCCAGGCTCAACAATTATGGACAGGAATTCCTTAGGATTTATACATTCTCTCCAGGGTGCACTTTGATTAGTGTAGGAAGAATGGCCCAGGGTGGGGAATGGTCCAGGCTCAGAAATCAGGACAATTATTCTTCCTTGCTTGAGAAGAATAGTCCAGATAGCTCATCATTGATGTTTTACCTTTTGAGGGCAGATATTCTTTCATATCCACAGATGTGAGTGAAAGATTGGACCAGATGATTCAATTTATATCATAACATTGTTTCTGTGCAGGTTGATATCAGATGATTTTTATGAAGATTGTATGACAGTAGATGTATACTATTGGGGTGGATGTTTTCCACTGTTCGTGACTATATGTTACTGATCAAGTACTTGTTTGCTACTTGGTGTGGTAGTGTACCACTGGATTGTAGTTATGTACTACTATGGATAGACACAATTGTGTTCTATTTTTGTTCTGATTACCTTGAAGACTGTCAGCAATTTGGTAAATAATTATCAACAAGATGAATGATGAACATAGATTTTCTAGATAAAAAATGGTTCAGAACATTTACTCTTCTAGATTAGAAGAATGGCTCTTGTATCACTCTGTGGAGTGAACATCATGTCTGATTACTCAGATAGAGTATGGTTTCGAGAGATGATGCAGCTGATGATGATGTTGGTGCTCATGATCTAGTCTATATAACTATGTTGATGTTACCGGGTGAATGGTATGTTTTGTGCTCAAGACCATTAATTGTAATACCTCCCTAGCTAGGAGGGAGTGTTGATATTATGGTAGATGCGGGAGGTATTTACCTCCACGTGTAAACCTGACAAGGATAGAATACTCTCGGAAGCAAGAAAAAACCCCAATGAGTTGGCTAATAACCCTAGAAGACTTGTCGGCTCAAGAAGATAATTTATATTAGGTTATTAGCCTCCAAGAGAAGAAGTCGGCCATAAATAATAATATATAATGAACAAACAGATACCCAGAATGAGAAGTTGGCCCATGCAGTTAGCCAGAATTAGTATAAATACAGGAGGCCAATTCTCATTCTAGCAGGCAATCTTAGTATTGCAGAGCAACACTTGTGCGCACTGCAGTTGCCCAGTTTTTGCGCAGGTTTGGAGGAGAGTTGTTGTTGCAGCTACAGCAACTAATAGTTACACTTGGACTATCTCTTGGCTAGGATTTGGACTATCTGATCAACTTTTGTTGGTGCACCATCCTTGGGGAAATGTGCACTACCCTTTGTTTGGCGATCTAGCCTAGGGTTTTCTTCCGGAGTGATTCTCTTTCAAGGTTAAGGTGCTCAGAGGGTGGCTTCAGCCTATGGTTTGGTGACAATAGAGATATTGTCAATGGTAAAATGAGCACATTACTTATATTCTAACAGTGAATGCTAAAGTTGATGAAGGTATTGACAGTCTCGTAACTGGAACAAAGATTGAAAATGACATTATTGAAGTCGCAATGATTAATGAAGAAACTGACAGTAAAATAACATTTAGTGATTTGGTGAATTCAACTGAGATTGATAATGAAGATGAATGTATAACTACTAATGAACCCTGGTTGAATCTTTGGTCAATTTAGTTAAATACGATGATGAAAACTTTTCAAGTGAAGGTTGGTTACAAATGTTACAGGAGAAGAAACTCATAGATGATTTGTTAAGTGGAAAAGTAACCTTGTTTGCAGAACATGTGGATGAAACTACAACATGGAAGATTGTTGCAAAAGAAGAAGCAAAAGACAAAGATGATTCAACACTTGAAGACAATAGCCTTAATGCAACAACAATAAAAGTAAAAATAGTTGAACAAGAAGAAGAGCACTCAAATGAAGTGTCAACAAAGTTTGAAGAAGAATTACAGTTTCTTGAAGATTGGCTTGAAACACCATGTTTTGATGGAGCCTGCACAAAAGTTGTAGTAAGAATCACTAAATGATGAAGACGACATAGAATGGGAAGCAACAATGAATACATCTGATGAAGTTCATGGCATTCTGATGCTTTGGAGTCCTGAAGAAAATAGATTTTCCTATGAGTTAATGTTGCAGCAAATTGATGATCAAAAGATCAATGGTGAAGAGAAAACAACAAAGAATGGTATGTGGCAATAGTTCACATACAAACAATTTATTGAAGAAAAAGTTGAAGAGGACAAGCATGGACAATCAAAAATAATCTTTAGATTGATGACTAACACCAACAAAAAGATGAAGGTTAAGAAGCTGAAACATGGAATTTTTAGCAAAAGAGGAAGACTTAAATTGAAAATGCATAGAGGGTTCAAAATTTGGAAAAGGAGGAAGATAAAAACTCACTCATACATGGAGTTGAAACACATTTTAAAGTTTTGTTTGAATTGTCCTTTGTAATGTTTGTAAGCCTAGCCGAGACTAAGACCAACATGCATGTTATGTATTGACATTGTATTAAATCCATTTCTCCATTAAGGGGGAGTGTTAGAGAATAATGACGAAATGCCATAGTTAGAAAATTGTTAGAACAAATTTCTATTGTACGCAAGATTTGTGTTTGAGTGGTTTTCAGATCCACCAATTTAGATGCTGTTAGGGGCTATCCTAGCCTATATATTTGTATGCAATTTATCAAATTGAACAGAGAATATGTGAGCGTAGTTGCACTTGTGAACCCTTGTGGCCTCACTGTTATTGAGGTTGATTGATATCGGTTATTATTAGAAACTCTCAACAAGAACATAAACATAGAAATATAATAATTTAGTATAAAATGAAAAGGAATGAGAACTATATTTGAAAATGGCCTCAACTAATATCCAAATGTTAGTGAATTCTAGATCCATCTAAATGTTATTTTATTTTTTAAATATATTTCAATTTTTTTTATTAACTATAATTATATTATTGATTTAAATGTTTTAGGTTGATATGTAAAAAGTTATTAATTTCAATTTTAATAATATAATTATCTCAAAAATTTATTATTTTTTTAATTCTATAAATGTAATAATAAAATTGGATTAATTGAGTTTAGTTTGGGTGGTTGGAAGGAATGATTCTTCCCACCTAAGTTTAATTCTTACTAACATATTGAGTGTTTAGATATTAATATGAAGAAAACTTGTATTTTTTAATTATAATTTTTATAATTTTTTTTTTTAATTATGAAATTGTAATTTTAGTATTTGGGGATGCCTAATCCATTTTTATATTAAAAATATTGATTTAAACAATCCAAAATTTTGATTTTAATAAAGATTTTATGACCCGATTCCAATGATAACAAAAAACAAAATTATGTATTTTAGATAAATAAAAATAACAACATTTTATATTATCATTAACATTGCAAAATTAAATTGCAATTTAAGTATATGAAGATGTCTACAATCTATTTTTATATTAAAAATAACGATTTTAAGAATCTAAAAATATGATTTTAATAAAGATTTTATAACCGGATTTCAATGACAATTTGTGTTAATTAAAAAGAACCATGAGGGAGATGAGAGATAAGAACATCTAAAAAGGGAATTAATTTGTCCTTTTCGGTTTCCATAGTGAATTGGATGTGACGGGAAAGACTATTAAGATGGTTGAAAAAAAAAATCAAGTTGGAATGTACATGAGGCCAAATAACAAATGTGTCATCTACAAACCGAAACCAACATTTGAGTTTGAGATCAAAGTTGTTTAAGGCTAAGGACTGAAAGTGTTCCATAAATATATTAGCAATCACTGGGGATAAGGATGACCCCATGGTTGTACCTTCAGTTTGTTCATGGAAAACCCCTTTGAAGGTGAAGAAGGTAGATTTCAATGAGGTTAAGAGTTGTAGGGTCTACGAGTTTGGAGATCAAGGTTAGGGACTCCGAGATAGGAATTTTGATGAATAAAGAAACCACATCAAAGATGACCATGCGGTTTTGATTATCAAGTTGAAGATTTTGAGTTTTATGAATGAAATCGGTGGAATCTTTAACAAAAGAGGAGGTTTTGCCGACGAAGGTCTAAAGCTTACTAGCAAGAAAATGACTAAGTGCATGAGTGGGGCTCCTATGGCACTCACTATAGGTTTAAGAGGAAAATATTTTTTATGAATTTTGGGTTGCCTATAGATCCTCGGGGTTTGGGGGTTATGAGGAATGACTCTTTTGGAAATTAATATCTAGGGAGAAATATTTAATGGCTAACTCATACCCATAGATACCTTCATGCCAGTTCCCACTATCATTCGGCTAAAACATCCATTGTCCTTAAAACCCTGATTACACATATCAACCCCTCAATTCCTCGCAAAGGAAAAATCCCACCTAACCAAGGCTCTTTTATCCAATGACTACTCTCTCTCAAATAAAACAAGCCTTGCGTTGGACTAGAATTCCTAATATCATCATCATCATCCCCTCCTTGTTCTCTCATTTCCCTTCCTTATATCGAGGGCACTACCGATTGTATCTCAAAACTTTTGGCTAAGAATAATATCAAAACCTTGTTCAAACCCTATAAAACCCTCAAACGACTATTTAGAACTGCCAAAGATAAATCTGACCTGATGCTTGGCCTAAGAATTTACCAAATTCCTTGTTTGTATGGAAAATATTACATAGGTTTAATTGGCAGATCCTTCAAATCCCATCTTAAAGAGCATATAGTTGATACTACCCACAACCAAATTTCCAAATAAGCTATCTTTGAACACTCCTTTAAATCCAAGCACCTAATTTTCTTTGACCAAACTAAAATTCTTCATCCCCCTCTTACTCCTCTCACCTCATTTGGGAAGCCCTTGAAATTCAAAAACATCATAATAATTTTAATCATGAAGATGTCTACAAAATTAGCCAATTCTAGAAGCCCACCGTTTATCGCCTTGATCATTAGACTACTTTTGTTTGGATTTCAGTAGCTTGATTGTTTCCATCCTATCCCTTTCCTCTCACTTCACCTTTTCAATTTGATTATTTTCCTTGAATCTAATTGTTTCTCTATTTTCTTTTCATCATTTTTCATCTCGCTAAAACCAACTTGTATCTGTGTTTTCTCTTTGCCTTTTCAATTTATTTCATTTCATTTATTATCATTATTAATTATATCTTATTAACATTATTAATTATCTCATTGAATTGAATAAATCTCATTATTTTATTTTTGTCATTATTAGTCTATCCCAACACCTTTCAATACTTTATTATTCTCAACAACTTTATTTACCTTTTTCAATAATATTTTATCCTCTAATCTCAATGACCAATTTTAATATTTTATTCATTTCCATACATAATTTTGTTTCCTATCCTCGTTAGTTACCACGGTTCCTTTTAAATACAAACCTCAACACTCTTTTCTAGCAAAATAACTTCTTTATCATTAATGATAAGTGGAGTGTCCACTCAAAACATTTGACATTTCAAAATCTCACACAATTTTTATCCAAAAATAAATTCTTACATTAATTGAAGTTACCACACCCATTATATTAAAAAGGCATGTGGTAAAATGTCGGGTTTAGCCTTATGCATAACATCTACATGTCCATCCCCACCATATCAATTGAGAAAGTTTATTGGTACAAATACATAGTTGTGATTTAAGATAGTTTGATTGCAATTGTTACACAAAGTTCACTAACAACATAACAATGCTCATTGTCCCTTCAATTTGCTTCGACGTTCCCATTTGCTCATTAAGGGGGTATGCTAGTTTTATGCATGTTTTGATACATCTAGAATATGAACTAGAGCATTGTGGCCTAGTAAGAATGAAATGGATGTATAATATAGAATGAAATATGAAGGTTTTAAAAAAAATTGTTCATACTAAGGAAAAAAATAGAAGGCAACATGTCTCAAGGATATTCAATGAAAGAGGTTGTGGGATTTTTCATAGAGTATAGGAAGGATTTTAAAAATGTCAATCGATGTGTATGGGATGATGAAAAAGATGAGAGAAGGTGAAGTATTAGAAGGAAATGAACATTGATTCATGCTATCACATGAGGAAACAACTACGATACATGCATATATTCTTCAAAACATATATTCATTTGATAAGTGGCATAGGTGGAAATATTCTTTACATGATAATTTATTTATTCAATTGCATTTACACATTTATATTATTATTCTTACTATCTTGTATGTTCATATTGTATATAAAAAAAAACAAAAGAGATTCAAACAAGGATGCATTTAGCTTGAAGGCACAAACTTCATGATTTGATTGGAGGCGATTATTTTCTGAAATTTGATGAATGGATCATTGATGCAATCAATGACACAAAACAAGAAGGTCAATATATAACAATGGAGGATATTGAACTTTCACAATCTCCACATTTATGGGCTTGACACTTTAGTGGAATGTGAGCCTATGGTAGTCATTTAAGAGTGGAAGAAAAAGACAAAGGAAAGACAAATTGTGATTGTATTGTTAATGTTGGATTTCATCTTAAACTAAGAAGAAATTTTATGTTGGATTCATCCAATAAATTATTCAAGTTTATTATGGTGAAAATAGTTCAAACTTGATGAGTATGGATTTTTACGTGCAAATACATGTCAATTTTATAAGAGACCGATGATTTGTATGTTTCCCCTCTTCAATTTAACCAATCATTTATAATTGATGATGTAAGAAGCCCAACATGGTCATATGCCATTCAAACATAGTCTTCAAAATGGAAATTCATGATAGTTGTTGATATAATGCATGATGAGAAATGTAATAATTTACAAGAAACATTGGAAGAGAATATGAAAATGAGGATAGAGTGTTTGACAAAGAGACGATTTTTCCCAATGAAGAGATTGAGAGAGAGAATGTAATGCATGTTGTAGATGAGGATTATGAATAAAATCAAGTAGATGCATACATGAGCGATTAGGATCATGATCCTAATGGAAATGTGGATGATAATTATGATGATGATTTGTCACCTTTACTTTATGGATTCAATTTTCACTATGTAAATGGAATCTTTTGTTTTAGCCATGGGATCAACCAAATGGTTTTACTGATCTTTTTCTAAAATAAATTCTTATTAGTTTATTAGTGTACAAAGACTTTTGCTTGTGTATTTTTCTATTATATTTGTTTTAGGAAACATTTTATACTTCATATTTGATTAAACATTGAGATATACATAGTTCATGCCTTTTAATTTGACCATTTTCACTATCCAAATGGAATTATTTTTTTTGGGGGATCAACCAAATGATTTTACTAATCTCTATCTAAACGAATTCTTCTTAGTTTTGTTGGCATGTGAGGATTTTTCCTTCTATATTTTTTTATTAGATATGTTTTAGGAAACATTTCGTAGTTCATATTGAGTAAACCATGGGATATGCATAGCTCATGCCTCTTTATTTTCATATCATTCTTCTTTTCTTAGTCTAATTAACATAGATTAGGTAGTTTACAGGAAAAAGGGAACTAATGACATTATTTATGTTAAATGTTGTGAAGAAGAAGGAATTGAAGCACAAAAATAACAACACCAATGCTGAAAATATAACAGAAAATGAGCATCTTTGTAAAGAATGTGTAACAAAAAATGATGAATATTTATGTAAGTAGTTAGTCTACTTACCTTTTCACTTCTAGGCATATTTCATGAATATAGTATAGAATTTGTTTAATGGTGTAGTCCACACATGCTTTTTATACTAATATAATATGTTTTATGTCTTATAGTGTTATATTTGTATGTAAGCTATAACTCATCATTGTACCCTTTCATTATAAATGTACCCTTTGTCTCATATATATATATACACACATACACAAAGGAGACCTAGTCTTAGGATCATATTATCTCATCTTGTACATTGAATATATTGTAAAAGGAGGTTTTCCCCTTGAATTGGACTATTATTCATTGACTTTTTATCATTTTCAAGGTGATGGTTCATAATAGAACTAGATTGCACATAAAAAAGAGAAAAAATGTCAAAGGGAAAGAAAATACATATTTCTACCAACTCATAGAAGCCAATGCATTGGTGATTCAATATGTGTAGTTCAATACAATACTTGTGATCTTGAGCAACCTGATATATCAGATGATCTACAAGAGATTCTTGGTAGACATGAGGAAAAGGAAAATCAAATTTCTAGTTCCTTTATTTAAAATTAAAGTACATGTTTGAATCAAGCACATTTGTGGTGCCCAGTGAGATACCTAGTGCTACAATTTTTATGGCCAAGAAGAAAGAAGTTCAACCTAATGCAATTGAATAACCATTGGTTACATATTTTCCAAGCAATGTGCCTCAAAATACACTTGATGCATCTACTAATCTTGATGCAATAGGAACACCCAATATTTATGGTTTTGAAGATGTATAGACTATTGTCAAAAGATGAAGACTAGTCAAGAGACGTATAGGTGTACGAAAAGGAAAGCTAAAGAAAATAAATTTGAAGGGAAGAAGGATTTCTTGGTTGAGGTGTCAAAACATGATGAGTCCATTGGCCAACATGTTTCAAGGTGGGCCACAAAGTTGGCTACATGATGTTCATCCCAAGACTTTCATTTTATAAAATTTGAGGCTCATGCCACCTATCCCACATATGAAAAATTACCATTTTAAAAACGATCTTAAATATTAATATTCATCATTACAAGTGCCACCCACATGCACAAGTGCACATGAAATTACCAATTAAAATTTTAAAATAAATCATTTCCATCACCCACCTTTCCTTGACCTCCTAAATTTACTCTATGTGCTCCCTAGATCTTTTCTATTAAGCACCTGATTATGTTATATTGAATAGAAACAAGAATATCTTAGGAATTACCAATTGAACAATAAAATATATAGAATTAGCACATCAAAATGATACCTTTATTGAAACCGAAGCAATTTTCACTTGCCTCTTCAAGGGGGAAACCTTCAGCAGAGCATATCTCTATTACAATAATTCTCAAGACAAAGATTTCTCATGCCTTCAACTCATATTTATACTAAAGCTATCTACCCAAAAGAACAATCTAGAAGAAGATCTTTCTAGAAGTAAAAGCTTCTATTAGGTCTTCTTACATTGGACTTATTCTCCTTAATCCCAGGCCTTATTTATTAATATCAACCTTTATTACATTGAAAATATATTATTCTACTACGTGAGGGGTTAGGGAGGTTAGGTCCCTAACATGCCCTCCCCCTTAAAAAACATCATTGTCCTCAAGTGATCCAAAAAGGATCTAGAGAAGGCTAAGAACAACTCAGAACTCACAGAGGCAACTCACAACATTCAAAATGGCCTCAACAGACAGAGAAAGGGAAAAAATGCAAAGTTCCCAAAACTTAGTGAAAATGGCATTATTGAGAAGAGTGTATCACAAGATCTCTAATGACGCAAACGACTCATCAAACAGAGTTACATATTGAAAGATATTTGTGGTCAAAGTTTGGTCAACCTATCCCAGTCGGCATGGGATGAGTCAGCATTCGTACTACTGACGTCAACATCCGTACATCACACATGGCAGGAGAAGAAGGTGACATGTGTCATGCTGACATCATCATGGTAATGTGGCAGCACTAGAGGATGCCATGTGTCACCCAGTTTTTGCACTTTCGGGTCGATTTGTGGACCAATAGGATCATTCCACGTGGCAGTTTGTACAATGACATGGCATAGTGATGACATGGAATAGTGATGTGGCAGAATGATGTGGCATGCTGACGTGGCTCTGACATGGCAGAGGACAACATGGACCAATGGGAGCATGCCACATGGCCTAATCAAGGGTTTCCACATGGCAGGAGGCAAAAGCACAAAGACAACCCATGTCCAATTTTTGAAAAAACTTATGGATTGGCGGGTCTACCAAATCTGGCGGACCACTCCAAATCTGACCATGTAATATTTGTTAGCGCCTTGGATAAAGTCCCGACCAAAAATTGGCAGAATCGAAATATATATATATATATATATATATAACATATGGTTCAACTATATAGCCAAAAGGGGAAGGCCAACAGGTTTGACCTTGGGACCTCCTCCCCACTATGCACCTTAACATTCACGCCCAAACCAATGGACTAACGGTCTATGCTTTGTATTGAATGCTTCCCATATTACTTGAATGCTGAGTCCGTCGAGCCATGGGAGGAAGGCACACGTACTGTACGACGTTTGGGCACACATTTCTATGTAGTCTAGTCATTAATTGCAGGTTGCAAAGGGGCACAGAAACCGAGACAAATTTCTTCTTGGTCCTAGGAGTGCCAGAGTTGGATCAAGGTGTGGGGACAATCATTTTTGGGTAATTCAATGCCACGAATTCAATGGTGTTGTCTGTTTTCTTATTTGATCATTATTTCCGCAGCTTGATTTCAGAATGAGGTATACTTATGTATTTTGCCAAATTCTTTTGTTGAGTTAATGAAAGAGCCTACCCATTTGAAAGAAGGACCCGAAGACGTATTCCACTAGGGATGAACTCTGTTATCAAGTTTTTATGTTCATATTTGATGCTTATGTCTCTTCATTTTTGAGATTTTCCTTATTTTATGGTGCACTTTGATTTATGCTCATTTAATGCAATTATTTATAAGTCACTCAATGAAAAGATCCTAGATCATGTTGGTATCATAGTAGTTATATTTGACTTGAATTGTTGAGTGTGAATGCTTACTAGGGCCAAGCATAAGTAGGGTGAAGGAACTCTTAAGACTTTTAATCCTGAAGTTGGCCATGCATATTGAAGGAAGAAAATGGAAAAAGAAGACAAGCGTAATGAACAAGAGAAAAACTTTCATATGGTATTTTATCGCATGTCAGAAATGGTTGAATGAATATATGGAGATTACGAGAAGAGGATGAAGAAGAAAGGGAAGAAAAAGGAAGCACATGTAGATGATGATGCTTCGGTAAACCAAGGGGCTAGAGGAGATCCTCTTGATCCTCCATCTTCACCTTCAAGTTCTAGTTCTTCTTCCTCTGAGCATTCTCACCATTCTAGCCATAAAGCCTCTTTTAAGAAACAATTATTAAAGATTGATGTAACATTTTCTTTACCTATGTTTAATGGAGATGATAATCCTGAAAAGCTCGATAATTGGATCTGACAGGTTGAAGTATATTTCTGTGTTCAACATATTGATGAAGAGGAAGTTAACGTGTAACTGGATTCTCTTCGGTTGGAAGGCACCACTCTCATATGGTGGGAGAGCAAGCTTCAGGGTGGAAGTAAGTGTGGTAATCTTATTTCCTCATGGTCGGAATTTAAATCAGTGATAAGGAAGCAATTTTATCCATTAGGGTATTTACATAAAGCAATGATGGAATGGCAACGTTTAAGGCAAAGTAAAGGTCAAACTGTACAAAGTTTCACAGAAGAATTTAGGAAGAAAGCTCTTGCATTAAAAATTCCTTTGGATTCTTATGAAACTTTAATGAAGTATATTGGCGCACTTCATAGTTATATTCATCATAATTTTCTCTTGTTTAACCCCACTAGTCTTGACAAAGTTTGTGTGCAATCCACTCACCTTGAGAACAGGGGGAAGCATGTTCAAGAAGATCCCACGAAGAAACCTTCCAATATCCCACACAAAACTTTCACGAAGTTTAAAAGGAAGGACTAGAAGGCCGCCACAGTGACGAGAGAAGGAGGAAATCCATATTTTACTCATTGCAAGAAAAACATTCATGATGAAGAGCATTGTTGGAAACTGCATCCAGAGAAGAAACTAAAACAGTTCAGTGGAAAGGGGAAGACAAAAACTGTTGGTACAATGCAACAAGATATTGGTTTCAATTTAGGAGATGAAGGAAAGATCACATCAGTTGGAGTACAAGGTAAATATTCCCTTCATGCTAGTTCAAGTTCCAATAATGAATCTCATGATGATGAACGAAAGATGAATGAATTATTTCACATAAGAGTTGTATCTAAACACACTAAACTAGATACATTATTTGATCTAGGTTCCCAAGTAAACTTAATCTCTGAAGCACTTGTCAAGGATATGGGTCTTGAAATGAAACCACATCTGAATCTTTATCCTCTTGGTTGGGTATGTGATAAAGAAAAACTTAATGTCACCAAACAATGTAGGGTCAGATTTGCTATTGCTTCAAAGTTGATCGATGAAGTGGATTTGGATGTTGTACCACTTGATATATGTGGCATAGTGTTGGGAAGTCCTTATCCTTATGATAGAAAAGAAGTCTTATTTTTTCATGAGAACAAATACCACCTTACTAAGGGGGGAGTGGAATATATTGTTAGAGCTCACAACATGAGGGTAAATACAACACTTGTTAGTGTAGGGAAAATGAAAAGACTCATAAACACTAATAAGAGATATGTACTCATGGTCGTAAGAGAGAAATATGTCAGGACATCCGATGCTTTCCAAGGATGTGATCCATCTCATAAAAAGGAATTAATTGATATTATTTCTAGGTATGATGATATTTTTTAGGAACCAGGCGAATTACCTCCTAAGAGGGAAATCCAACATGAGATACATCTTCAACAGGATTCTCCTCTTCCTAATGTGGGCATGTACATGATGTCAGTTGTGGAGATGATAGAGATCAAGAAGTAGGTATAGGGATTATTGAATCAAGGGGTCATCAAGCCCAGTTCATCTCCTTGTGGTTCTTCGATCACGATGGTGCCAAAGAAAGATGGCACATGGAGAATGGGTGTCAATTACCAGGCCTTAAATAAAATCACGGTGAAAAATCGATACCCTCTTCCTCGTATAGATGATTTACTTGATCAGTTGAATAATGTTGTATATTTCACCAAGTTGGATTTGCGCAGTGGATACCATCAAATCAGGGTTGTAGAACAGGATGCATGGAAAACTGCCTTTAAAACCAAACATGGATTGTTTGAGTGGTTAGTTATGTCGTTTGGGATTTGTAATGCTCCGAAAACTTTCATGCGTGTGATGAATGGTGTATTCAGGCCTTTCCTTAGATGAATTTGTGATTGTATATTTAGATGACATTCTTATTTTTAGCGGGACTTGGGATGAACATGTGAGGCATGTAAAGCAAGTATTGGATACTTTGAAAAGGGAAAAGTTGTATGTAAAATTGTATAAATGTGAATTTGGCAAGACTGCACTTGTGTACTTAGGTCATATTGTAGGAGGAGGACAATTAAAAATTGATCCTTCCAAAATTGATGTAATTGTAAATTGGCTTGATCTAAAAAGTGTAACCGAGGTCCGAAGCTTCTTAGGTGCAGTCCAGTATTAGAGGAGGTTCATTTAAAACTTCTCCTTTATAGAAGCTCCTTTGCATGCCTTAACCAATGTCAAAACACTTTTCAGTGGGAAGGAAAACAACAAAAAGCTTTCGACACTTTGAAGGAGAAGATCAATACCGCACCAGTATTAGCACTGTTGAATCTTCAACAAACTTTTGAGATCGAGACATATACTAGTGGATACGCCATGGGTGAATTATTGATGCAATATCGTAAGCCTATCTTTTACCACTCTGAAACTTTTAACCAAGTTGTTGTTAAATATCCTACATATGATAAAGAGTTGTATGCATTAGTTCAAAGCGTAAAGAAATGGAAGCACTACTTGTTAGGGAAGGAAACAATCATACATATAGATCACCAACCCTTAAAATATCTTCAAGCACAGACCAAACTGCAACAATATCGACACTACAGATGGATGGGATTTCTACAACAATTTCATTTGGTAATCAAGTACAAAAAGGGTACAAGTAACAAGGTAGAGAACTATTGTCTGCAGGGAAAACTATTCTACCATATTGGAAAGCTTTGTATTCCTACAAGTGAACGAGTCCATGTAATACGAGAAACTCACACTTCTCTTGTGTCTGGGAATTTTGGGGTAGGAAAAACTATGGCTCATTTGCAGAGGTTTTGTTATTGGCCTCAAATGAAAGAAATTGTAACTAAATATGTAAAGGGGTGTGTGATGTGTTTTGCTTGTAAGCCCACTAATAGAAAATTAGGGCTATACTCACCACTCCCTGTTCCATCCGATCCATTGGAAAGTATCTCCATGGATTTTGTAGGGGGTTTACCAATGACCAAAGGGGGTCATGACTATTTGTATGTTGTAGTGGATAGGTTCAACAATATGTGTATCTTGATGCCATGTTGTTATTGGATAAATCGGTAGGTGCAGACACTAACTGATCTCCCTAGATCCACCTAGTTCTAGAACAAAACACACCAGAACATGACACTTTCCTTAAGTTTTAAATATTGAATTTACTAACTAAAGAGGGATAGGTGACATACCATTTAAACACCGCTTCCTCTTGCTATCTCCATCCTAGATCCATTCCAAGACTCATACAATGATGATTTTGCAAAAGAACACAACCAACCAAAGTGATAGTAATATCATAAACTCAATATAAACCTATGTATGTGATCAAGGAATCATACAATAAAACACAACAAGCTTTATAGGAAAGAATCATATTAAATGTGAAAGAGAGATTACAACCATCGCCTTAATGTTGTAAGGTCCCTTCCAACTGTCCTTTGTTCCCCACACACTTCTTGCTCCAAGGATTCTGAGACCATGGATATGATAGCCACTCACAATCTACCTTGACAAAGAAAATCTCAAAGCCACTCTAACCAAGCTAACAATCCCAAGCCAAAAACAACTTATCCCTTCTCCATGATATCTCCTCTCCTTTTATAAGCTGAAGAGGATAAGGTTAGGAGGTTAGGAGGATCCCACTAAATCATGAAAGTGAGTAAGATCCAAACCATTCGGATGCCACCTCACCATGGAAGTTTCTCCTTCTAGAAGATTCGAGAAAATGCTCGTTTTTGCCACGTGTAAGCATTCTCGTACCTTGCCTATAGAGCAGACTGTGAACTCCTCGTGACCTAGCTATGATGTAGTCTGCGAGAATCAAGCATTCTCGCACCCTAGCTATAATGTAGCCTGCGAACTTCCTTTTTTATAGCGTTTTTACAAAGGAAAATGCAACTTCTTTTCTCAGGAAAAGTTCTTCTCCCTTCCTTCTTCAGGAACTCAGGCCACTGACCCCTTCGAAGGGAACAGATAGGTTTACATCATTAACGGTGATAGTGATGATGGAAATAATGTGTAATACATGTAAAAATAAGATCATTGCTAAGAAGATTGCTAACCTCTTCTTTTAGTATGTTTGGGTTCACTTTGGGTTACCCACATTCATTGTCTCAGATCGAGATACTCGATTCCTTGGGGATTTTTGGACTAGATTGTGGAGAATGATGGACACCAAATTGAAGAGGAGCACCACTTTCCATCCAAAGACCAACAAACAGACAGAGATGGTAAAAAAAAACAATGGTACTTTTTCTTCAAGGCTACTGCAGCAAGAATCCTAAGTTATGAGATGAACAATTACCCTATGTACAACATGCTTACAACCAAGATTTACATTCCTCCACTCAAATTTCACCCTTTGAGACATGTTTTGGGTACCTACCCAAGTTTCCTTTGGACTTGATGTATGGGAGAAATGCCGATGTGAATGAAGAAAAAACAGAGGACAGAGCCCACAATTTCATCCAGAGGATCCAAAAGATACACCAGGCAATCAGGGAACAGTTGGATAAAAGTCAAGCACAATATAAAGCTTGACATGACAAGCATAGGGTTGATCATCAGTTCCAGGTTGGAGACTGGGTATGGATTTACATCAACAATGAGAGATTGAAGGGTGAAGGAAAGAAACTCAAGCCCATTCATTATGGACTGATGGGTGTTCTATATGCACTAAAAACACAGTGAAAAGCCTTAATTAAATTGTCAACCTGGGGTAAGTAAACTTAGAGTTGTAGCAAAATATATGCCAAAGGTAGAAGGCTGGTAGGAGTATCGTATAACTAAGGAAGGTAGCTATCTAAGGCTAACCTACTCAAGCAAAACCTATCTAATGAGCAAACCCTACTAAGCAATTTGAAACTAAGTAACCTAAGTACTTTTGGGCCAAGGGTCGATGGATAGTCCTAAGAAAGCAAATGAAAACTCTATGTAAAGCAAACTAGTTTAACAATAAGCAAAAGCAAACTGCTAAGCATAATAAGCAAATGACAAAAGAAAACTTCTTTAACCTGCCAACCTACATTTAATGAGAAACTACCCTATGAAAGAAAATAAATAAGAAAGTAAGCAAAAGCACCTATCTAACCTATTAAAGCAAATACACAAGTAAACAAAGGCAAATATCTAACCTACTAAAGAAAAAGACAAGCAAGCAAAGGCATCTAACTATTCTACTAAAGAAAAAGACAAGTAAACAAAGACAACTAACTACTGCAAGAAATCAAAGTTAAACTTCTCATTGAACAACTATCTAGCCTAATAGGCAAGTGGAGTAAATGCTTAATACAAAACTATTTCTAATGCGTGAAAAGAAATCTAAGAGGCAATTGGACTAAATGCTCAATGCAATGGATGAAAATAAATCTGTTCTATTGAAAGCAATAAAGACTAACAACTAACTCTTAATAAGAAAACTACTATCTAATCTATCAAAGCAAAGTCTATCTATCCTACAACAGCAATAAAACTATTTCCTAAGCTATGAAAGCAAGAAACTATATCTATGAAAGCAGGAAAACTATCTTTTAACCTATGAAAATTCAAATATAATGTTGGTGGTTGTGTGAATGTCTTCAGTGTTGGATAATATCTCGATGGCACTTGACAACAAAGGACAACTCCAATGGTATAATCTCAATGGAAAAATGAAAGGTATGGAGTAAACAATCCAATGAAAACTTAGCCATGAAAAAAATAATGTTAAATACCCTACATATTCATGTACAAACCATCAACAACATAATGAGATCATCACTATTTAACTAAGAAGTTTAATTACATTTTAATTCTAGGAAAGGAGATTGCGTAAAATGAAACTACACTATGTCTATTCTAACCATTCAAACTACAATAAAGAAATGACTAAAAACAAAAATTAAAAACTGATATTAAAAAGTAATCTAACAATTATATTAACCAACAACTAATTAAACAAATTCTATATAAAAATAAGATGAGCAAGCTATGATTAAAAACTGGAATTAAATATATCCATCCATCAATCCTTGTCAAAAGAAAACCCAAATTAAAAACTCTGTTCTATCTAATTAAAAATCTATTTTAAACTTAGCTGTAAAATCATAAAAGAAAGCATAATCTAATTGTATATGGGGTTAGTATTAAGAGAGAGAGACTTGCAAGTATTTTCCTAGTCTATAAAATCAATGCATGCTAATATGTATCAACATCTAACTTGCAAAACAATAAAAACAATTAAGCTACAACAAACTAGTTAGCATAATAAAAACATACATGTACAGGAAAATAAAAAGAGTAATTAAATTAAGAATTGCATAAAAAACACATTGATAGTCACCAGACTGCTAGTGGGCCCCCCAGCAAGTCGTGGCTACTTCCTACCAGCACACCACGAGCTTAACAAGGTGAATCCACCATCAAAACTTGAAAACACAGTTTTGGCATAATTCTGGCAATGTAAAATATCAAAAACAGAGGAAAACGAGTTTGTCTCCAATACAATGGTTCTTCTACTTGCTTAACAATCTTATGACCATCCTAGTAGTATTTATAAGATTACGGACCAAGTGGTTGACCACAGGAGGGTCGAACCACTTCTAATTTCGGCAAAATACAATAAATGATGCCCTAACTGACAAAAAATAGAAAGCCAATAATTGCCCTCTTTGGACAACTAAAACTGAGTTGTTTGGAGTTCAGTAGCTGGAGGGGGTGATCATGAACAAAATCCATGTGCCAGATTTTCCTGTCACTGGCCGCCAATGCCATAACCACCAACTTGCCTTCCATTTTTGTGCAATACGGAGTGCTGGACAGAGTGCTGGAACGAGTGTCAGATCAAGTGCTGGATCAAGTGTCGAAACTAGAAACATAGTGCGTTTTTGCCCTGTAACACCAAAAAACATGAATTATCTCTTAGAAATCATAAAACATGATGAATTATACATGATTCAATCATTAAACATGAATTACACGTACCTTATGGCGATCATACCATTTTATCATGAAATTCTTCAAAAAGCTCCTTTAAAGGATGAAAAATGCATATGTACATGTGGCAAAAATGTATAATAAACGTCATAAAAATGATCACATCTCGGGCCCAATATTACCCTCACACTTACGATTTTATAGGTCCCACTGCAAACAAAAAGAAGTTACCCCTCATGACTAGGCTTGCTGAGGAGGATCAGTTTTAGAAGCCTCTCCTTCTTGCTATGTAGACTTAGCCTTGTGCCTCTTGTGTTGCTTCAATTGTGCTCCGAGGCTGCGGTTAGATTTAGTCATTTCATCAACCAACCACTGAAGGGAGTTGACCTTTGCCTGAAGGACTGTATTGTCATGATGAAGGTGTACATCTACTATCTTCCTCTCTTCCAACTGTTGGATAAGTTGATGGTTTTCTTTTTGTAGCTTCTCTATGGTTGGGACATAATCGGTGATCTCTGAGGAAGGCTTAGATCCTTTGATGGATGTGGACAATCTATCAGTTTTAGGATCCAGGTTTGTCATGGGTGAAGTAGGAGTGATGGGAGATCGGTAAGGTGAGGTAGGTTCTGATTTTGTTTTTCTTAGTGGCTCTAATCCATCCGTAGAGACTTCCCTAGGTCTCTTATGAGGGCTCTCAAGGTCGGAGGACACTTGGATGGGGTCCAAAGTAGGTGGAGGTTTTGCATAAGGCTTGGTTCTTGTGTTCCGGGTACTCTTCCGAAAGGTTCCCTTACCAAATTGATTAGCTCCCTCTTGTTTGTAGGAATGATGGGCAAGTCTTGCTACATTACTTCTTGGAGCTTTTTAGGTGTAGGATCAAGAGAGAGTGAAGGCATTGGGGGGTCAACAATGGGCTTCTTTTGGTCTTTGATCTTGGTCTTTTTACCCGATGAAGAAGTAGGGATATCAACAAGTTTTTGGTATTGTTCCAGCAAAGAGAGGGTTTGTGCAAGAGAGTTTGGAGTTCTTGGAGAGCGAGGCTTGGATGGAGAGATAGTTTTTAGGCTAAGTGGCTTTTTGTTGGTCTTAACTGTTAAGTGAGGGTTTGCAAATTGGTAGATAAAGGCATCCCAATTTTGCCCTTGTTTCTCTAGTTCGGAAAGAACGAGGAGTTTTATCAAGCCATGGTGGAAGAGACTATTGTGGGGGTTAGTCACATTTTTCCTCACTCGAAAGGACATCTTCTCCAAGATTTTGAGAAAATAGAAGGGGAAGTTCAAGGGTTTGTTGAACAGAAAATGAGCCAACAATCTAAAATGACAAGCTTTGAAAGTAGAGTATCTACCTTCACATGTAATTAAACTTATGATGATGATGAGGGGATTTACCAATTCTTCCTTTATCCACTCCTTAGCATACCCCTTTTCTCCTAAAATGCTCTCTAATTCGGGCTTAAACAACCTGTTGTAACTTGAGCGTGACAGTTGGTGGTTTTTGAACCATCTATCCCCCATTCTTGGAAGCTTTGTTGTAGCAGCAATGGAATTTTCTGAAACTTTAAAGGTAAGAGACCCTACATGTGTTGTCTTACCATCGAAACCAATTGCAAATTGCATAGAGAGGCCATCATCATGGCCTTGCAAGCTAGACAGAAATGACCCCCAGCCAACGCACAAAAACACTTCTTTGCACTGTGCAAATTCAGGAATGGAAAACAAGTCTGCATAGGAGGAGGGTTTGTATGTTCTGGGCATTGTGACAGAGGTGAAATTCACCAAGCAAGGGAGAAATCGAGCCAAGCAATGACACATATTGAGCACAAGCTGAATGTGTTTTGGACAGGGGATGAATTGGTAGAGGTTGGGCGCGATTCCTTAACGCAGAGGAGATCAAATGGAAAGGGAAAATGGAGATAATGGTTTCCCAGCCCGATTTTGGATGCATCTATAGTGGAGTAGGTTACCCACATGTGCGCACGAGCTGCCATGTGTGGAGAATTTGAATTCGAAGGGTCGATTTTGGGCAATGTAATGGTGCGTATTTAGATCAATGTCCAAGTCAATGTCTCTAGTCAATGTCTGCAACCAATTTAATTGAATGCAATTGATTTCCAGTTACCTGGAATCTAGGACAGTTACTAGTATTCAATTCAATGGAACTTCATTTGACACTTCAAACGACATCTCATTCGACACCTCATACGGTACTTCATCTAGTACTTCTGTGTTAAGTGCATTTTCACCTCTTATAATGGATAGCCTGCAAATTTGAAGTGTTTTTGAAAATCACAGTAGTTAATGAGCATAGGCAAAATGCTCTATGCTCACTTAATATTCTTGCATATGACATATAATGTCAAAAACCTATAATGAACAAGTTATAGCAAGCATAAAAATGTATTGTCAAACCTATAATATGAAGCTTGTAATGAAACGATAAATTGATAAAGAGTGGTCTATTAAGTAACCGATAAAGAGTGGTATGTTAAGCATGAGTTCAGTAATTTATAGCACACAGGAGTTAAGCATTTCAAAAAATAACATGACTATCAATGTAATAACCTGTATCATGGTAATAATACAAAAATTCTTGCAAAGACTTATTTCTCTAGGAAATGATCATTTGTTAGCTCATGAACCCCTCCCCCACACCTAATTATTGTGAAACCTCACAATCAAAAGTATAGGAAACTAGTCAGTATCCCCCAATAGACGAATATTTATAGTATGTCAAGTGTAAAGATAAAATTTCACATCTTGGTCTGACAAGATAGTTAGAAGATGGCCCCACCTATAGGATAAGAGATCCTATATATAGATAAGAAGAGGTAGGCAAGAGAGTTTCAAGATAGTCTTAGAGTTATTTCCCAATGGCAAGTTTATGAGATTCATTAACCATAGCTTAACCACACATATTCCATGTCATCTTTGTCTGCAAGTAATGCCGTACATCAGGACAAGTTTATATTTATGAGTTATTTTTTCTAGATTACCATCCTCGCTAGGTAGAATGCCCCGATGCTAGTAAGCATGTTCAGTACTCCGACCGGGTTTACCTAGTCATACCACAGGCCGGTACCCGTTGCTAGCAGACCTGTTCAGTATCCCGACGAGTTAGCCTCTTAAACCCTCAAAGACTGGCCCTCCATATTTTAAGATTTTAGTATAAGATTGCTTATGCAAGAAGAAGGGGGAACAACTCTGAAACAACGTTTTTTTAATCAATTGGGATGGTATTTATGTTATAGGATGACTTTCCATTATATATTTAGTGATTGTCTTGATGTAAGGGGTACTTAAGCGGACATGGCCTATCTAAAGATATGATATAATCAAGTTATTTAGTGTGTAGTGGATGGTACCATTGAGAAAGAACATAAAAGGTATCTCTAGGCTCAACTCACTTTCTTCCTTGTAGTTATTGTGATCTTTCCATGACTAACCGTTAATTAGAATTCCTTGTTACTCTTTGATAAAGACACTTGACTCACTTACTCAGGTTTCTTGGAAAAACTATATGAGAGACCTCTACGCTTGATAGTTATGGTATCACTTCCTTATACAATGGTGAAGAGTTTCAAGAGAAACTGCTTTAGAATGCCTTAAAAAAAATGAGAATGTTTGCAAAAATATGGATAACTACAGTAAGTCAATGTTCATTTGATGCTTTAGCAGACACAAAATTCAAGTATAACAATGTTTTGAAGAAGAATCCTTGAAAATGTGCACTCCTGGTGAAATAAATACTTACAGAAATATCTAGAATTGCCTTATTAACAAAATGAAAAAACTATTTACATATATATAGTAGGAAATTCAAAAACAAATTCAAGAACAAGGGGGGACTTCCCCATCTACTAAGGCCAATGCTTTGTCAGCTGTCATGACCTATAGAAAATCTCCTCTAGAAATGGGCTTATGATAAAACTTAAGTCGGTGTCCATTTACCACAAAGGAGACTTGTCCATCATCAATTGTTTTAATTTTTACAGCTCCATTGTCAAATACAGTGTCTACCTCGTAAGGACCCAACCATAAGGTGGTGAGTTTTCCTTTGAAGGTTTTGAATCGAGAATCAAACAAGAGAGCCCAATCACCAAGATGAAAGTGCTTCTTCTTAATAACCTTGTCATGCCACTTGCTCCTCTGGTTTTGGAATAATATCGTCTGTTGGATGGCATCTTGTCTGATTTTATCCAACTCATTTAGTTGTAGGGCTCATTTATTTTGAGCCTCATCCATGTTCAATCCTAATTTTGCGGCAATACGGAAGGTCCTTACTTGGAATTCTATAGGCAAAATAACTTGTTTCCTGTATACTAGCTCATAAGGGGTATGCCCAGTGGTATTTCTCCAGGTAGTCTGATATGCCCACAAAGCCTCTGGGAGCCTATCAGCCCAATCCCAGTGATGTAACTGAATAGTATTGGTCAATATGTCTTCCAGAACTTTGTTTGTGGATTCTACTTGACCATTGGCTTGCGGGTGGTATGGAGAAGATTTATGGTGTTTAATCCCATATTTCTCTATTAGCTCTTTCATCATCTTGGAAGTAAATTGAGTGCCTTGGTCAGTAACAATTTCACGAGGGACACTGAAGCAGGTAAATATGTCTTCATAGATAAATTTGACAACAGACTTCTCAGAAGCCCTGAATAGGGATTTTGCCTCTACCCATTTGGTGACATAGTCCGTAAAAACCAAAATATAGTTCTTTCTACGGGACATGGGTGAAATTGGTCCTACAAAGTCGAGGGCCCATTTTTCAAAGGGTTCTATCATAACTTGGGCCTGCAAAGGCATTTCTTCGGATGACATAGGTCTTCCTATCCTTTGGAAACTATCACAACTTCTCACATACTTGGTAGCATCTTTGAAAATGCTAGGCCAATAGTAACCCGAATGTAACGCCTTATATGTTGTACGTTTGTCATAAAAATGGTCACCACATGGTTCATCATGAAAACTTCGTAGTATATCAGGTACCTCGTCCTCTTGGACACATCTACGAATAATCAAATCAGGATCTGTGCAAAAAATATCATGACCAACCCAAGAGTAATTAGCACTCTGTGTAATAATTTTCCACTTTTCATGAGGTGACAAATGAGACGATAACTTCCTAGTGGACAGATAGTTTTCCATATCTGCAAACCATGGAGTATTGACAGAAAGGGAAAATAAGTGCTCATCTGGGAATCTATCACCTACAGGGATATCATCATCCTCATTTTTTATTCGGGAAGAAAGTCAACAAATACATTATCCTTTCCAGGTCGGTCAAGCACAATGATATTAAATTCTTGCAATAACAAGAGCCACCTAGTCACTCGACCATTAGTTATAGGTTTATTCATGATGAACCTAATGGCAGAATGGTCGGTGTGTACAAATAATTCATAACCTATAATTTAATGACAAAATTTGTTGATAGCATGAACAACTGCCAAGAATTCCTTCTCGGTGACTGTGTAGTTCAACTCGGCAGGGGACAATTTCTTGCTCACAAAATAAATGGCATAGGACTGTTGGTACTCTTTCTTCCTTAATACCCCTCCTATTGCGGTGTCAGAGGCATTAGTGGATATATGAAATGGGAGAGTCTAATTGGGCCCTCGAAGAACTGGTGCCACAGACAGCTTAGATTTCAGGGTTTCGAAGGCAGTTTGACACTGCTCAGTCCAAACAAAATCAACATCTTTTATCAATAATCCAAACATAGGTGCAACAATCTTTGTAAAATTTTCAATAAACCATTGGTAATATCCGACATGTCCAAGAAAGATTCTCACCTATTTCTGAGTCTTGGGGGGTGGAAGTATGACAATGACCTCAATTTGCAGGATCGACTTTTATCCCTTGAGATGAAACATGATGTCCTAGAACCACTCCTTCAGTTAACAACATTTTGTATTTTTCATGACTTAGAGATAGGTTCATTTCCTGGCATCTAATGAGGAGTTTTTCTAAGTTGTCTAAGGCTTCATGGTAAATGTTTCCATATACTATGAATTCATCCATGTAGACCTCCACACAATCATGAATAAGATCGACAAATATCCCTAATACTGCTCGTTGAAAAGTGGCAGGAGTATTACACAATCCGAAAGGTAGGACCCTATAGGCATAGGTGGCCCAAGGACAAGTAAAGGTAGTCTTGTCCTATTCCTCGGGTGCTATAAGAATCTGGTTGTACCCATCTAGAAAGGAGAAATACTTCTTTCTGGACAAGGTATCTAGAACTTGGTTAATGAAAGGGAGAGGACAATAGTCTTTCAGATTGGCCTTGTTGAGTTCCTGAAAATCAACACAAATTCTCCATTTCCTGGTCACTTTCTTTGGAACCACTACAAGTGGGGATACCCATTTGCTGTTGGAGATGGGGTAGATAAATCTGACATTTAACAACTTTTGAATCTCTTCCTTGACTATATCCTTGAGTGTTAGGTTCATCCTTCTCCGAGGTTTCCTAATAGGTGTTACTTCCCCATGGGTATATATATGATGGATGCATGTGTCAGGGTGTATACCCTTCATGTCAGTGTATTCCCAGGAAAATGCTCCTGTTTGTTCTTTAAGGATATCTACTAACATTTATGTTGGTCTATATCTAGCCCAGAGTTTATATGTAAAAATTTCCTTGGACTAATCTCGTAGGGCATAGTATAAGACATGGAAGACTCATCTATTTCAAAAATAAAATATGTCGAAGACAAAATGGATGGATCCAATTGTTCTTGAAATTCTTCCCCAAACATGTACTCAAATTGGGGAAAATACTGTGGAAAATCCACACATGTGATAGCAGAAATGAACTGGTTTAGCACATTTTCTGGTGTATGCTCCTAAAGTTCCCTTGCATGGTCACTAGGAAATATGGGTTCTTCCCAGTCTTCGTTCTCGTATGGACATTCAAGCCACCATAGATTCTCCATAATAGGTTTAGCTGGAGGGTAAATGGTGAGCTTCTAGATAGAGAGACCATTTGAGATGGTCATTTCTCCTTCTCTACAGCCAATAAATGCATTGGTTGTGGCTACCCAAAGTCTTCCCAAAATAACGGGATGGCCTCTGGTAGGATCCTTTGAATGAATGACAAGGACATCTACTGGGTACTCCCATGAGGCTAAATTAACCATGACATCATCTAAAATCCCTCCAGGTATAACCCTAGTCTTATCTGCTAATTCCAAAATGGTTGTGGTAGGCCAAAGAAGAGGTTGTAATTGTAATTGTTCCAAGGTAGTAGCAGTCATAACATTGATGGCTGCTCCTAGGTCTATGAGAGTGTTTCCAATGGAGACCTCATTAATGGTTATGGTCACTATAGGGTTTCCTGGATTCCCATATTTTGCTAGCTTTGGCTACTCTGATATGTACTCAGAGAGTCCTCCTATCAAATGTATTGTAGGAGGGTCCTTCTTCTTCCTACCTGGATTCTTAATACACATTCCTTTGACTACCTTACTATAGATTTGAATGTCTTTAATGGCTTGAAGTAGGGGAATTTTGACACAAATATTTTTTAATTCATTCAAAATGTCAAATTCTGGTCGGATGGTAGGTTTCTCGATTACCAATCGGTCTGGATAAGGAGGGACCTCCGTAATTTGTGAAGGTTCATTTTGGGGAAGCTTGGGTTCTTGGTTTTTCAGGATAATAACATCTTCCCACCTAGTGTCATCCATGAGTTGTTTGGTGGTTTCTTCTTCTTCTTCTTCCTGGATGACTACTGAAGGTCTCTGCCTCTCTATAACTTTTCCTAATCTTAGTTGGATTTCCTGTAATGGAACAGGAGTAATAACATATGTCGGGAAGGCCTGCATATCAACATTGTTAAGAGGTTGAGGGGGCTTATTATTGGGGTTCGACACTAGCTGTGTCGGTAATAGTGTCGGTTTCAGGGAGTTTGCATTTTGAAATTGTAGTGGTTTTTGTTGTGGAATAGGAGGTAAGGGTGGTAGAACAAAACCTGGCAAAATTTACGAAGTGTTTGATGAGAACTGAGGATAAAGATGGTTGGACATAGGGATATGTGGAGCTTGAGGGTTTCCTTGGTTGTGTCCTCCCCTCCATCCTTGAATCCAAGGATGTTGGTATTGAGTAGACTAGTTCTACCAACCTAGTGAGTTCCACTGTTGATTTTGATAATAGGGTGGAACTTGAGACTGTAGATCCGGGTATGTGGGTTGATTCCTAGGCTGCCATGGCCTCCTAGGTGCATAAGAAGACTCCCCGGGATCTCCACTCCCATATATGGCTAATAAACTAGGCAATGATGGAAATTTTTCAGTCACATGGTATTCTGTACAGAAGCCACAAACTAAAATGTTATCTAATGGGCACTCCCTTGAGGAATGCTTCCTCCTGCATCTTGGGAAATATATGCTCATTGCTGCATTTTCCTCCTCCTGTTTCTTTTTTGTTTTAAGGGTATCCAATTGGGAACCTATTGTGCTTAATATGCCAGTCTTAAATTTTTCTGAAAGGTTCCCTATCTATGCTCTTGTAATACCACCTGAACTAACTGGTTTTAAGCTTATATTGTAAGGGTCTCGACCATTCTTTCCTATTTTGGCTCTACTCCTTGAGTAATTTTTACACATTTCACATATTTCAGAAAAATGTTTATGAGAGATGTCACCTGATGCCATCAGGTTAAGCATCTCTAAATATTCTTCTGAAATTCCCTTAAGGAAAAGAGCCCTAATTGCATCCTCTGGAAGGTCATGGTATTTTGACTTCTGGGAGATATAACCAAATATTTCCATATAATCTTCGAGGGTCTCGTCTTCTAATTGTTGGATTTTAAAAATGTCATTACAAGACTCTTTGGTCTTGCAGTAGTCTTGGTACTTCTTGAGAAATATGTCTTTCATGGCTTCCCAAGACCTAATAATGGATTCTTCCAATCCCATGAACCATCTTAGTGTAGAGTCTTTGAGGGTGGCAAGAAAGAGTTTTAATTTCTGGGCATATTGTATGTAGTTGTAGCTCCTACACAAGATGTCAAAGTCAAATAGGAAGGTGTTTGGATCTTCACTGTTTTTACCATAAAAGGTAGGCAGTGCTGAAAGAGGAATATTCTTCATGTTGACATCTGGAGTGGTGTTCAAAATCGGAAACCCGAAGGTAGTTTCGGTTTGGTTTCTAGTTTCTTCTTCCTCCCCATTTCTTACATTGTTATGCTCCTCCTGATCATCCATATTGGCTTGGTTTTCAAAAAGAGAGTACCTAGGTGGTTTTACCTTTGAAGAAAACAAGGTTTCCCTTTGATGGAAAGGTCTTCCTATGGATTGGATGTCTAGGACTCTACTCGAGCCCGTTGAGACTATTTGTGCCAAAGTTTCTATGTCAATTTGAGAGATAATTACATTGGCTGAACTACCAAACAAAAGATTCACCTGTTTCAGGGTCTATGATATCTTTAAAGTTAGGGTCCCCTGGTGGTGGTGTAAAAGCAAAGGTTGTATTGTTTGGTTTTGTGGAAGACTCGAGTGGTCTTGCCTCCTTTCCTAATATGATTGATGCTTCAATTTCTTGTTCTATAGTGCTCCCTGTGTTAGTCTCTTCAGAGACTATTTTATCTCTTTGAGTTGAGATAGCTTCTGTTTTTCGGTATCGGTCTGCGGATTTTATAAGCGGAACGTTCCTTCCCCCAAAGAGATCGAAAGGAACCTTGGTTGAAAGCTCTAATTTAGATTTAATGTATCTACCTTGTGGGTCTTTAGGCCTATTCATGAAAGAAATCAAAAAGAAAAAGAGAAAGCTACCATTTGGTTCCTAGGTCTATTCATGGAAAATAAAAACAAAAAGAAAAACTACCATTGGGTTTGGGGGAACCTGCTATAGCAAATGCGCAGGTTCTTACCTCTCGTGTTAAATTTCCCCCACCTTAAAACTAATGCTAAGGTCTAGAAATGATCTAATTCCTAATTAATTCTTACCTTGAGACAACTCCCCAGAAACGGAGCCAAAAATGATGGGTGTTCTATATGCACTAAAAACACAGTAAAAACCCTTAATTAAATTGTCAACCCGGGGTAAGTAAACTTAGAGTTGTAGCAAAATATATGCCAAAGGTAGAAGGCTGGTAGGAGTATAGTATAACTAAGGAAGGTAGCTATCTAAGGCTAATCTACTCAAGCAAACCCTATCTAATGAGAAAACCATACTAAGCAATTTGAAGCTAAGTAACCTAAGTACTTTTGGGCCAAGGGTCGATGGATAGTCCTAAGAAAGAAAATGAAAACTCTATGCAAAGCAAACTAGTTTAACAATAAGCAAAAGCAAACTACTAATCATAATAATCAAATGAAAAAAGAAAACTTCTTTAACTTGCCAACCTACATTCAATGAGCAACTACCCTATGAAAGAAAATAAATAAGCAAGTAAGCAAAAGCACCTATCTAACCTATTAAAGAAAATAGACAAGTAAACAAAGGCAACTATCTAACCTACTAAAGAAAAACACAAGTAAGAAAAGGCATCTAACTATCCTACTAAAGCAAAAGACAAGTAAGCAAAGACAACTAACTATTGCAAGCAATCAAAGTAAAACTTCTCATTGAACAACTATCTAGCCTAAGAGGCAAGTGGACTAAATGCTTAATCAAAAACTATTTCTAATGCATGAAAGGAAATCTAAGAGGCAACTAGACTAAATGCTCAATGCAATGCATGAAATGAAATCTATTCTATTGAAAGAAATAAAGACTAACAACTAACTCTTAATAAGAAAACTACTATCTGATCTATCAAAGCAAAGTCTATCTATCCTACAACAACAATAAAACTATTTCCTAAGCTATGAAAGCAAGAAACTATATCTATGAAAGAAGGAAAACTATCTTTTAACCTATGAAAATTCAAATATAATGTTGTTGGTTGTGTGAATGTCTTCGGTGTCAGATAATATCTCGATGGAACTTGAAAACAAAGGACAATTCCAATGGTATAAGCTCAATACTAATCTCAATGGAAAAATGAAAGGTATGGAGTAAACAATCCAATGGAAACTTAGCCATGACAAAAATAATGTTAAATACCCTGCATATTCATGTACAAACCATCAACAACATAACGATATCATCATTATTTAACTAAGAAATTTAATTTCATTTTAATTCTAGGAAAGGAGATTGCGTAAAATGAAACTACACTATGTCTATTCTAACCATTCAAACTACAATAAAGAAATGACTAAAAACATGAATTAAAAACTGATATTAAAAAGTAATCTAACAATTATATTAACCAACAACTAATTAAACAAATTCTATATAAAAATAAGATGAGTAAGCTATGATTAAAAACTGGAATTAAATCTATCCATCCATCAATCCTTGCCAAAAGAAAACCCAAATTAAAAACTCTGTTCTATCTAATTAAAAATCTGTTTTAAACTTAAATGTGAAATCATAAAAGAAAGCATAATCTAACTGTATATGGGGTTAGTATTAAGAGAGAGAGAGACTTGCAAGTCTTTTCCTAGTCTATAAAATCAATGCATGCCAATATGTATCAACATCTAACCTGCAAAACAATTAAAACAATTAAGCTACAACAAACTAGTTAGCATAATAAAAACATACATGTACAGGAAAATAAAAAGAGTAATTAAATTAAGAATTGCATAAACAACACACTGATAGTCACCAGACTGCTGGTGGTCCCCCCAACAAGTCGTGGCTACTTCCTATGAGTACACCACGAGCTTAACAAGGAGAATCCACCATCAAAACTTGAAAACACAGTTCTGGCATAATTTTGGCAATGTAAAATATCAAAAACAAAGGAAAATGAGCTTGTCTCCAATACAATGGTTCTTCTACTTGCTTAACAATCTTATGACCATCGTAGCAGTATTTATAAGCTTACAGACCGATTGGTCGACCACAAGAGGGTTGAACTACTTCTAATTTCGGGAAAATACAATAAATGATGCCCTAACTGACAAAGCAGAGCAAGCCAATAATCGCCCTCTTTGGACAACTGAAACTGAGTTTTCTAGAGTTCAATAGTTGGAGGGGGTGATCATGAACAAAACCCACATGCCCGATTCACCCATCACTGGCCGCCAATGCCATAACTACCAACTTGCCTTCCATTTATGTGCAATACAGAGTGTTGGACAGAGTGCCAGATTGAGTGTTAGAACTAGAAACGTAGTGCGTTTTTGCCCTTTAACACCAAAAAACATGAATTAGCTCATAGAAATCATAAAAAATGATGAATTATACTTGATTCAATCATTAAACATGAATTACACGTACCTTATGGCGATCATACCATTTTATCATGAAAGTTTTCAAAAATCTTCTTTAAAGGATGAAAAACGCATATGTACATGTGGCAAAAATGTATAATAATCGTCATAAAAATGATCATATCTCGGGTGCAACATGTACCCTTCACTATCTTGGAGAAAAGTAGTACCAATTCTTTTTTTCTAGATCTTCCACCTTATATGCATATTTAATTAGTTGTGAATGTAGAGAGCTTGAAAATTTCTTAGCCTCCCATGATCATGAATCAAGATGAGGAAGTTTCAATACCTTCAATCGATGAGTTTTCACTTGAGTACTTGGATGAGTTATAGGAAGATATCATCATGGACATAAGGACAAGGACTTCATGCAGGTTTGATGTTGATTATCTTCTAGTAGGCTTAAAGGGAACACATCTAAGAAAGACAAAGTGGATTGAGAAGGAAAAAGTGAGGAGACTCTTCCCTCACTTACCCGTTGATTGATGAAAGATTTTGGTGGTCCAAAAATCTCTCAGTTGGAAGGAGTGATCCAAAAAGGATTTAGAGAAGGCTAAGAACAACTCAGGATTTGCAGAGGCAACTCAAGACGCTCAAAATGGCCTTAGCAGAAATAGAATGGGAAAAAATGCAAAGTTCCCAAAACTCAATGAAAACGACATTATCGTGAAGAGGGCGTCACAAGATTTCTAACGACACAAACAACTCATCAAACAGAGTTATAGATTGAAAGATATTCACAGTCAAAGTTTGGTCAACCTAGCCCAGTCAACATGGGATGAGTCAACATCCATACAACACACGTGGCAAGGGAATAAGGTGACATGTGTCATGGTGATGTGGCAACAATAGAGGCTACCACATGTCACCCAGTTTTGGCACTTTCGGCTAATCCATGGACCAATAGGATTATGCCACATGGCAGTTTGTACGACCCGTATGATGACATGACACAGTGGTGTGGCACTGACATGGAAGAGGACAACATGGCTCAGTGGGAGGATGCCACGTGGCAGGCGACAAAAGCATAAGGACATCCCGTGTCTGATTTTTAAAAAACATTATGGATTGGCGGGTCTGACAAATTTGGCGGACCACACCAAATCCGACCATGCAATATTCGTTAGCGCCCTGGATAGAGTCCCCACCAAAATTGGCCATATATATATAACATATGGTTCAACTATATAGCCAAAAGGGGGAGGCCCACGGGTTTGACCCCGGGACCTCCTCCCCACTTTGCGCCTTAACATTCACACCCAAACCAACAAACCAACGGTCCATTCTTTGTATTGAACACCGCACAGATTACTTAAATGCTAAGTCCGTCGATCCATTGGAGAAAGGAACGCGTACAGTATGACCTTTGGGCACACATTTCTATGCAGTACACTCATTAATTGCAGGTTGCAGAGGGGCACGAAAATTGAGACAAATTTATTCTTTGGCATGGGAGTGCCAAAGTCGAATCGAGGAGTGGAGACAATCATTTTTGGGTAATTTGACGCCACAAATTCAATAGTGTTTTTTTTTTTTTGATCTGAGCATTATTTCTGCAACTTGATTTCAGAATGAGGTATACTTATGTATTTTGCCAAATTCTTTTGCTGAGTTAATGAAAGAGCCTACCCATTTGAGAGCAGGACCCGAAGACATAATTCACCAAGGATGAACTCCGTTATCAAGTTTTTGTGTTTAGATTTGATGCTTATGTCTCTTCATTTTTGAGCTTTTCCTTCTTTAACGGTGCACTTTAATTTATGCTCATTTAATGCAATTCTTTATAAGTCACTCGATGAAAAGATATCGGATCATCAAGGCTTGAGATGAGGAAATAATTTTAGGATGGTAGTCATTTCCCATGTGGCATATTCTAACTGTGTTTGCTTCCACTGAACTAAAACTTCCTTGATAGTGTGTTGGTGGATACGACGCTCATGTTGGTCCAAGAATTCTTGTGGATGCAACCAAATGGAACCTTCTTCATCCAACTCAGGTAGACTGGTCTGAGTTTGGCACCTAGTGTCGAGCACTTTCTTTAAGAATGAAACATGAAAAACAAGATGGAGCTTAGAGTGACTGGTCAACTCTAATTGGTAGGCCATTGATCCCACTCTCTTGAGAATATGATAAGGACCATAAAATTTGGGGGTGAGTTTATGAAAATGTTGGGTTTTGAGTGAATTTTTCTTATAAGGTTGCATACGTAGAAACACATGGTCCCCTTCAACAAATTCATGTTCAGAACGACCTTGATCTACTTCTTTTTTCATGTGATTCTGAGCCATGACCAAGTTGTTTTTTAAAGTATGGAGAATGGCCATGCAGACTGTAATATGTTCCTCCACCTGTTGAACCTTGGAGACACTAGGCATGTATGATAGAACTAAGGGTGGAT
Source organism: Picea glauca (assembly GCA_000966675.3). NCBI lineage: Eukaryota > Viridiplantae > Streptophyta > Pinopsida > Pinales > Pinaceae > Picea > Picea glauca. Next base: position 171,046 of record JZKD02S0519648.1, on the reverse strand, counting down.
TTTGTCTATATATTGCTTCAAAGGGAGTCATGTGAGTGCCGGTATGGTAAGAGGTGTTGTACCACCATTCAGCAAGGGTTAACCACTGGACCCACTCAATTTGGCTTTCAGATGAAAAACACCTCAAATAGGTTTCCAAACACTTGTTGACTACCTCAATTTGTCCATCAATCTAAGGATGATATGCAGTGTTGAGATGCATTTGGGTTCCCTGGATTCAAAACAATTCTTTCCAGAACGTGATGGTAAAAGTTGGATCATGGTCAGAAACAATAGAATGAGGCATTCCATGGAGTTTGAAGATATTATCCATAAAAATTTGATCCATGGTGGATGTTGTGAATGGGTGTTGAAGAGAACATAAATGAGAATATTTGGAAAGATGATCCATTACTACTATGATCACTGACTTATTTCTTGATTTAGGTAAGCCAACAATGAAGTCCATAGAAATATCTGTCCAAATAGTAGGTGGAATCGAAAGTAGTTGGAGTGTGCCTGGAGCTTTGACTATCTCTCCCTTATTGCATTGAAAGGTATAACATTCAACCACAAAGTTATGGATGTCCTATGTCATACCATCCCATAAAAAAGAATGTTTGGCCCCTTCATAGGGTTTGGTAAAATCAGAATGCCCAGTTGTAGGTGAAGCATGAAACTCATAGAGAACAATGGATTTAAGGTTAGACTGTTTGATTAAATATAGGCGACCTTTATAATGAATCTTGTCATGGTGCCACGAGTACCTTGGAGAAGATTATGGATCCTGCTACAGTGTTTGGATCAGTTTTGAAATTTTGGGATCTTGTAACCATTCTTGGAGAACCTTCTGAAGCCAATATGCGACAATGAAAGATAAGGAAAAAGGGACCCATCTTCTTCTTATTTCCTAGAAAGGGCATTGACCACCACATTTTATTTTCCTTTTTTGTAGATGATCTCATAATCATATCCAAACAACTTCGTTACCCTTTTTTTTTCTCTGGAGAAGAAATTATTTGTTCTAGCAAATACATGAGGCTTTGATGATAAGTTTTAATTTGGAAGTCTTGCCTCAAGAGATAAGGACGTCAGATATCTACAACGTGAAAAATAACCAACATTTCCTTTTCATAGGTGGATTGGCCCAAATGGTGCTCAAATAATTGTTTTTTGGTGAAATCCAAAGGTCGTCCATCTTGCATGAGGACATCCCCAATGCCTTTCCCTAAGGCATCACACACCAGTACAAATGTATTGTTGAAGTCAGGGAGATCTAGAATAGGATTAGTAAACATAGCTTCTTTCAAGGCTTGGAAGGAATGGTCTATTGTTGGAGTCTAACTAAAAGAATTGCTTTTAAGGATCGTTGTGAGGGGAGCTACAATTTTTCCATAATTCTGAACAAACTTGCGATAATATCCCATCAAACATAGGAATCCACACAGACTTTTAAGAGTTTTCAAGCACGACCAATCCTGCATAACTTCAATTTTCTTTAGATCCACCCTAACACCATCCTCGCCAACAATATTTCCCAGGTACTCAACTTCAGAGGCTCCAAAATCACATTTAGACTACTTAAGAAAATGTTTGTGTTGAGACAATAGTTGTAGAACTTAATCCACATGGGCAAGATGAGATTTCCAAGTTTTTCTATAGATGAGGATATCATCAAAGAAAACTAGGGAACAATGATGGAAAAAGGATGGAAGACATGATTCATGAGACTTTGAAAAGTGGAGGGAGAATTGCACAGGCTGAATGGAATAACCAATAACTCTTGGGAATGTCTTCTTCTTTCATACGAATTTGGTGGTAGCCAGAGTGGAGATTAAGTTTGGTAAAACACTGAGCACCACTTAATTCATCCAAAAGGTCATCAATGATAGGAATGGGAAATTTGTCTTTGATGGTGAGTTTGTTGAGGGAACGAAAATAAGGACACATGATCCAAGTACCTTCTTTCTTAAGTACCATGATGACTGGAGAATAATAGGGGTTGGTACTGGGACGAATGACACCAAATTTTAGCAATTCTTGAACAATTTTCTCAATTTCATTCTTCTAGGCAAAGGGAAGATGATAAGGGTGAACATTTGGAGGAAGAATGCCCATAATGAGAGGAATGGAATGATCATGGACACCTCGATAAGGGGGAATTCCTTGGGGGCTTTGAAACATAACTTAGTGTTGGGAGAGGATAGATTGGAGGTTAGGATGGACATAGGGTGTCTCAATCACATGAATGGAATGAAGTTGGGAAATAATGCCAAAATGACATTTTCTAAGGAGATTTTCCATTCGGTGGGAATTGATGATCTTTGTTGACCCTGTTGTGATGCCTTGGAACTGGTGCTGTTGGATATATTGCTGGAATTGCATGGTTGATTTTTGGAAATCCATGGTGATAGGGCTGAGAGTGCATAACCATTCAACACCAAGTACAATGTCGCAACCACCCATGTCAATAGAAAGCATATGATATTTCAGGTGGTATTGACAAATTTGTAGGTTCACATTTTCATAACTCCCTCCACATTTCATGGAACACCCATTGGCAATCATGATTTGGAAAATATTAACTAGACAAATATAACAATTGACTTCTTGGGAAATGTAGCGATGAATAAAATTATGGGTGTTTCCACTATCAACAAGAATGATGAATTTTCGGTTCTTAATGTAGCCAATTAAATTGAGGGTTTGGGGAGAAGAGAAGCCAATGAGTGCATTCAAGGAAATCAATGGTTCAACTTCTGGTGGATCAAAAGGCACATTAAGATCAGCTGGTGGGGGAAGCTTGGGTATATGAGAAACATCGAACTCTTCTTCAAAAGCATCCTCAGTTATATCCATAAAACGCTTATGTTCCTTACACTTGTTCCCCAGAGAATAATTTTAATCATAATTATAACAAATACCCTTAAGTTTACATTCAGCCATTTCGACCAAAGTAAATTTTTGGATCTTGAGGGGACTAGTAGGAGGGGCAAGAAGGATGGCTTTAGGGAGAGGAATAAAGGGTGTTTTTTTTGTTTGATATGAGACTACTTGTTGTGCTTCCTTGGCCCTTTTAGTATCTTCCAACCAAGTCTAGGGGTGAGCCATGAGGACATGGGCACATATTTGATCCTTGAGGCCATTGATAAATCATTTCATGAAAAAAGCATCTTTCATGCCCTCCGTTCTGAAATCCAATTTCTCAAAGGTAGCTATAAAATCTTCCACAGGGCCAATTTATTTCAACTTGGTCAAACGACCTAAATGATGGGTGTCAATTTCAAAGTGGTCATAAATCTTTGCAAAAAATTGTGTCCAAGCCATGTACCCTTGGCATGCCTTTTTACGCCAGTTCCACCATTTCCAGTGTTCAAGATCCAAATGGAGAACACCATAACAAAGTTTGGCCAACTCATCGGTAATGTCGTGTAAAGAGAAGTAGTGTTTCATTTGGGTGACCCAACCCATGGGGTTTGATCCATAAAATTTATTCACATCTACACTAGGAATGCGTAGGTCACACTAAAAGTGATTGGACTGAAAAGTATGGGAAGTGGAAGAAGTATCACGTTTGAGGTGTAAAGGTTCGTCAGATGAGGGAAAGCCTCCAAGGACATTCAGTTTGTCTAAGAGATGGCTTGCAAAGGATTCAAGTTTCCTTTCCATGTCCCATTTCAAGGATTCCATTTTGGAGTCTATGGTGGAATTCATGGAGGAATTGATGGTGGAAATATTGACATTGAGTTTTCGCAATTCCTTCTGGGCCATGGAGAAATCATATAAAAATGTATTAAGGCATGCTTCAAAATATTGGTCATGGGTGTGGGACATGGTGAAAGGGGGTACATGAAGGGGGTGAATGGGTCCACACAAAAAATGGGTTATGGGAGAAGGGTATCACAATGATCAAGGAGAAAAGGGGGATCCAATGGGATAGATCCCAAGTAAGGGGGTTGGGAGGGAGTTAGGAACACCGGAAATAAAAGGCTAAAAAATGTTAAGTATCAGTACGATCAGGACGAAAAGAGGAATTCAATGGGATAAGTCTCAAATAAGGGTGTAGGGAGACCCAAAACGTGTTTTTTTAACTCTGGAGTTATACTCCGATATGAATAATATTGCAGTGGCGAAATGCCCAAATTCTTAACAGGAAGAAATGTGTAGTAATTTTGCAACCAGAATGCAAGAGGCAAGGTTGCACGACAATAGATATTGTATGTTCCTTGTTTGTTCAGTTTCCATACCAAGGGTTAGGTTTTTATTTTTATTTTTTAGGGTTTCTACAAACACGAGTTTTCCATGTGTTATAGCTCTCTGATATATGTGTGGGGTCGAATAGTAGTACTCGACCCAATATCTCAGGGCACCAACTAAGGAGGCTAGAATGTACCCTTATCCATACTACCCAAATACCTAGGTACTAGACAATATCTTACTATTGTTCTCGGTGGCACTATAACATTTAGGTGGCCAATCAGTTGATCTACAACATGTTTCAAAATGCCTAGGCCAGTTCATATATAGGTGGTTTCTAAGGAGCTACCACTCGAAGGGGTACCAACAAGGGTTTCCAACAATGTGAGCTTAAAAACCTCTTGTATTTCATGTGTGTATGCTTCCATGACCACAAATTTGTATGTTGAATAAAAAATCACTCTAGATTAAAGACGTTGGAATACGTCTCTACCTTGAAGTTTGTTTTACCCACAATTCTTGTCAAGGAAAGTGCTCTAATACCACTTGTTAAGCACTTGGTTATGTTATATTGAACAAAAACATGAATATCACAGGAATTACCGATGAAACAACAAAATATAGAGAATTAGCACATCAAAATGATACCTTTATTGAAATAGAAGCAATGTTCATTTGCCTCTTCAAGGGGGAAACCTCCAGTAGAGTAGAGCTCTATTACAATAATTCTCAAGACACAGATTTATCATGCCCTCGACTCCCATTTATACTAAATCTATCTACCCAAAAGAACAATCTAGAGGAAGATCTTTCTAGAAGCGAAAGCTTCTATTAGGTCTTCTTACAATTGCCTTATTCTCCTTATTCCTAGGCCTTGTTTATTAGTATTGGCCTTTATTACATGGAAAATATATTATTCTACCTATGTGAGGGGTTAGGGAGGTTAGGTCCCTAACATGTTCCAATATTTCTATTTTTGTTGCATGAGTATTTTTATGTCCTAGTTATTTAATACGCTCTTCACTTAACTCTAGCCTGCCTTTTTCTTAGTTTACCATTTCAAATTGAATTACAACTGTCCTTCCTAACTCTTTTAAATGACTTAAGAGCTCTCATGAATTGAAATTTTCCCTATTTATTAATTAATTTAAAATAAAAAGATGCACAACTTTATAACTTAAGCTTCCCTTCTTATTGTTTTTGTTTTACTTTGACTTTATTAAAAATGGTTACTAATGAAAAATATTAATTAGAATATTAATTTAGTTTCTCTTTTCTAAATGAATGACACACAATTATTAGTTTCCCTTAATTGTAATGCCTAAGAATAGTTCTCTTTGTAATATGTACTTAAGTCACTTTTCATTTTTTTTTCATTACAATTTTCCTAAGGATACCAAGGGTGTCATGTACATCATGACCTTCAGGAATTACTTGACATACTCCAAGGGTGCCATGCATACATTCCCTTCAAGTATCTGACCTTGAGCAATGGAAAATTGGTGCAACATAGGAGGCACCATTAAATCTTTTCATTTTCATTATTGAGAGACTAAAGAGCATTGAGGAATAAAGTTTTCACCTTATTGCACGCCCCTTAGTTGGTCCTCGTGGGTGACCGAATCTGCGTCCTACCCTCACAATAATGTCCAACTACCGAGCAAAAGTGTCCTACAATTTTCAACTCCGGTCATGGTAGGAATGCTAGTAGGTGGAAGCATGGACGTTGTTCCACCTCTCTTGATAGTACCTAGTATAAATATCTACATCACCATTACCCACGTGTGGGTCGAATTGACAAGCATGTTCCCTATGCCTACGTTCACTAAACCTTTTCATCATTATTTTTCATCATTCAAATAAATTATAAAAACATATTCACTAGATAACTACTATTTCCTAACTCAATCCAAAGACCTAAATCTTGTCGACAATATTCCGCGTCAATGAATCATTATAGTTCCCTATCACACTAGGAAAACTATTAATAATAGTTGCATTAAGAACAATCCAAGTCTCGTGTAAAAAACATCCAATGACTTATCATTAACATTATTTTCATCATATCATTGCATAAAATATTTATCTAGAAGCATCACATGAAATTGATTTAACCAAATCAACATTCTCAAATTTACTCAATCATATTTAAAATTAAATCTCATAATCAAAATGAGAATCAATAATTGGGTTGTTTGCGAAAAAACGCCCTCAAAGAATAAGTTTGGTTTATAATAATAATCAAGTAAAACAAGACACTACAAAGAGATATTCCCTAAAACCAATTTGTTTTGTTTTGTTCTTTTGTAAATACATCTCCAAAACTAAAATCCCATCTCCCATAAAAAAAGCCCAATTCCCATCTCCCGTCTCCAAAACCGAAATCCAATCTACAAAACTTGAATTTCATTTTATTTTAAATCTACAAATTTCAAAAGAAATAGGGTGAAATGATTTTGTTTTTACCTTTGGTTTGGTGATTCCCCACCAATCTACCTTACCTTCTCCTATTGAGTGACCCCAAAAATATCTTTTTCGTCCAAGAATTGTTTCCTTGCACCCTCATGTGAGAATGAAATGAGGGGACCCTATTTTTTAACTTTATATTAGAAGTGCACATGTAGGGAATCACACATCTTCATTTTGGGTTGTTTTTGAGTTTTTTGTCATCCATGAATTGATTGTTTTAACACAAAGATGAAGGAAATGTCTTATTCAGGTCAAACCCTACCTTGTAGCAACAATGAAAACTTGATGCAAAAACCATGTTGCAAAAATATGAGTGACTAGGAAAAATATTCAACAAGGGGTTTAAGGGTGCATTGATGCAAATAAACGATGCTACAACCTTGTATTGTATTAGTGTGTGTCTAGAATAAATTATCAAAATAATTTCTTAACTACCCCATAAGTGTAACTTGGGTCACACGTTAGGTCTTTATTCTCTCTTTTGAATATACAGGGGTCTTTCCCCTCTCTTGTAATCAATATGATCTATCAATCTCTCAAACAATATTATCTTTTGAGTACCATTGTGGAGAACCCTTCCTCCATTACTTATATTTGTATGTGCAATCCACCCTTAGGTGTACAAGTAACCCAACTATTTTCCCTACTTTGTGTCGTCTATTTATATTACTTAATTTTATAACTTGTATTTTGTATGATAGTTTGTGCATGGAGTAACCAAATTCATACAACAATAGGTTAGAGTTCTTGATGCAGACATAAAATCAAAATTTTGTGTGATCAAATAAATGTACTCAATCCCCAAGCATGAATTACATGGAAAATTGATGAAGAAAGGAGAAGAAAACCTTGGGGGGAAGCTTATTGAATGACTATGTTTGTTGTGGAGAAAGACGAGATGGATCTAAGTGGAGAATCTTTTCCATAATTAACTTGCACATAAATGAAAATAAAGACACAATTCTACAACAATATTAGTAAACCAAATGGTTAGTACAAAATGTAATGGAGAATAAACAAACCATTTGAAAATCATTTTGGGGGAAAGAAACTTAATACTTTGTATTAACAATGATTGAAAGAAACATATACAAAATTGAAGATTTCACCTTGAGAGAGTGATGCACATGGCCTCCAAGATCTCTCT
>JZKD02S0519648.1:120973-145302 GCA_000966675.3 Picea glauca | reverse complement strand
AAGTGGGGTAAAAGGAGGTTTCCCCCTTGAAGAGGCTTATTATCTGAAATTATCTCTTTTTCAAGGCGTTGAGTACTTTTCCTGAGGTTTTTCTATGCTATATTGAAGTTTGGTTAACACGAATTGTATCAGAGCTAACAAGAGAACCCATTGCTACAACGTTGTGCTTAGTAAGATTGACACTGATTCTATTGCTTTGAGCACTCATCCATCCACCCAAGTTTTCTGATCGAGAGCGTGCATGTCGGACGAGATCAATGTTGTGGAGAAGTCAGTTGAGGAAGTTTTAATTGATATGATGTCCGAGAGAGTGATGTCCACAGGAGTTCAAGATTCATCGATGCAAGAAGAGCAAGCTTCTTCGTCGACTGCTCATGGATCTTGACCAGCAGCAGAGAAGAGAAACAAGCACATAGATTATCTAGAAAACACGAAGTTAATCCCGACCATCTTACCCGACTACATCCCACCTCTAGCCAGCGCGGTGAGTCATGACAGTATCCCGAGGGACTTTGATTACACCATGGTTACTGCGTACCTCCCAAAGGGGATACCTACAGTCAGAACACAACAAGATAAGATCGCAACGTTGAATTTCAACAACCTCAACCTAGGTGATCGCAAGAATTACAACATGCTTGCTCCTTACAAGTATCTGACCAAGACGAAGGGGAAGAAATTGAAGATACTCCCCCATCCATGGACTATGAACCTCACGCAGTCCACCCTCTTGAATGTGATGAATATTCCACACTTTGGAAGGCACTAGAAGGTTAATGCGTGTGTTAAGATCCTGGTATCATGTCACCATGTAGATACCTATGGCTAGATAGACACATCACAGTCGATCCGGTGTTGATCCATAGGATCATTGGATTGAGCATGCAAGGACCTGACCCACAAGACTTCTACCTAGGGAAGGCTTCTGACCATGCCCTGGCACAGAATAACAAAGACACATATGGTGATATTGAAAAAGGAACGCAAGGATACAAGGTAGTTTCCATCCAAAATGGCACAGTGCGCCTGGCTTGTAAGTTAATCGCATGAAAGATGGTGAGAAAAAACAGACCTATGCAGGTCATAGGGTTTGTTGTGGACCTCGTAGGGAAGTGCATAGAAGGCTTACAGATGAATTGGGTGAAGTACTTGGTTATCCAGTTTGAATTAGACTACTACGAAGATTAGAATCATGGTTATGAGTTCCACTTTAGCTGGCTCCTAATTCTCATCGCATTGGACGCTTGGGAAATGACAGAAGGTGTGACCTTCCCAGACATTGAGTCATTTGAGCCACTCACTGCGAATTTCACCACGCTTTGGTACTCGAGTGATATGGGAAAACAGTGGCACTCGAACGTGGTCTTTCATACCTATTATCCCCAACTAAAGAGGGATATCAAAGATGTCCCTCACATGACACCGAAAACCCTGCATCGGTTCTGACCCCTCATGAAGTTTCACGCATATTGACACTTCATTTATATCACCACACATGAAGATGAGCATAAAGAAGAGCTTCAGTCATACTACAAGATCACATAGGAGGACCTCGAAGAGATAACCAAGGACTGGTCTACAGAGCTCCTTATCCTCGTTGACCCTGTAGAAATGTTCGATCCTGAAATCGGTAGCCCTGATACCACTCATGAAGAAAAGTATCTTCCTGGACCCAGTAGAAGGAAGAAGACTGAATAGGTCCAAAACTTGAGCAGCGCATCGAAAGGAACTGCTTTAGTATCACCTGGACGAGGGGGTGTTGATGAAGTAGAAGAGGGAAATGGCAAAGAGGACCAGCAGAAGCAAGGAAAAGTAACACTGCCTAGGGACCCTACTGATGAGGATGATCCCTTGAAGAAAAGGAAATTTTCTCCCACAAAACCCACTTCCTGAAAGAAATCCAGAGCCACCTTGACTAAGATGCAGATTGTACTAACTATGGATGACTTCAACTTTATCATCGCAGCTGTAGAAGATGCCTCACAGGACATCTTTCAGAAACATGAAGCCAAGCAGGAGGAGATGTATGATAGAATCGAGGTTGAACTCAGAGGGGCACAACATACCCTTCAATCCAGCTGCACAATATCCACTACGCCCCCACCATCAAAAGCACCAGAATTGGGAGATGAGCCTACCCAGCTCCGCATACTAGCTAATGTGACCGAAGATCACCTTCATCATGCATAGGAAGAAACCAAACAGGACACAGAGGCCCTAAAGCAAGTACAAAAAGTAGTCATAGAGAAACACTGAGTTGTGCAACAAGAGAAGGATGCCCTCCAAACTAAGTTTGAAGAAGAAAAAATGCAGATCCAACAAGAGAAAGAGCAGTTGCTCACAGAATAGGTGGGAGTAAAAGAAGCAGTCAACAAAGCACTTCACTCTATGACAGGCTTCAAGCAAAAGGAGGAAGACCCAATGGAACATCAAGTAGAGAAGCTTGCAGAAGCTATCCAACATCTTCAACATAGAATCGTAGACCTCGAGATATGAATAGTTCCAAGTACCCCACAGGACATGCAAGATCAAAGAGAATCTGCTGCCCAGAGTGTAGTTGAGAGGATCAGAGCATTCACTCTAGAATGAAAACAACTAAGTGCTCACAATGCACAAAATTATGAGTAAATCACTGAAGATACTGAGCTGAAGGTACTGGAGTCATAGCTCTAGGAGGAAAAGCAACAAGCAACAACAGTACATGCATAGTTGAAGCTCCTGTCAGCAATTGAAAGGATGAAGCGATCCCAATAACAATGCACTGCTCAATAGAAGTACCACACCATTCATAGAAAAGTCATGGAAGTGACCCAAAGGCTCCAACTAGTCCAGGACGAATCTTGCCAACTGTTTGAGGAAATTGAAGGTTGAGGCACAAAGCTGGAACAAGTAGTTGTTGCAGTCAAACAACTTTTAGAGGGACCTGTCAATGAAGTAGTCATCCAAGAGTTCACTGAGTAGGAGGCCCTGACACATCAATAGGTTGAAGCAACTCGAGCCAAGCTCGAGGATTTTGAAGCACATCTACCCAGACCAGAGTGACTTGGGACGAGTCACAGGTGAGTGTTGGGGGCCTATTGGCCCTTGACCAAGTTTTGAGGATCCTTGGTCATGTTTGACCTACTTTTGGGACTTCGATAGGCTCTCGACAGATGGAGCGCAATTTGAAGCAGAGATCACGGGATCTCGGCCCCTTTTTAGGGATTTTTGGGTTTTGGGCTTATGTAATGGGTATGGGGATGTCGACCCATGGGTTACCCATGTTTAGGTCCATTTTGTAATGTATAAATAGAGAGCTAGGTGATGTAGGAAGTAGTTTGATCTATTTGATCGTAGGGGGGACAAGTATGTGATGTTAAGTGCTAAGTGTTAATTGCTAGGTGCAAGTGGTAATTGTAATTTCTTGGTGCATACTGTGTGAGACTTGCAGAGCTAAGTGCAAGTGATTGTAAGAGACTGTGGAAGGATTTGTGTTGTAATATAGGGAAAGAGGATCTAGCGAGGTGCATACATCTCATGTCCTCTGTAGAGTAAGATATCATGGCTCTGTGCATGTAGAAGATTGACAAAAGGAAATAAATAAGAAGAGTTGGTGCACATAGCCCTTGGGTGGGGGTGGACCACGTATATCCTGCGTTGTGGTTGATATGTTCTTTATGGTTGTCCTCTTATCTATGTGATTGAATGCTTAGTGCATTGATGTATGCCTAGAAGGATATAATATGGTAGCTTAGTGTTGAATAATGTGAATAAATGCTAGATCTGATCTATGTTGGTATTCTTAGTACTTGAACTTATTGGATCTATATAAATACAGCGTTGATCTGTTGTTAGGGTTTAGCTACACTGTGAACTAAGGCTGAATATTAACGAAATGTAACTACTAAGTGCTATGTTAAGGTGTTACAATCATAGATCTGTGTCCCAACTAAGGTTGCAAACATTGGAGTCCTGCAACCACCCCTGCCTCTACCTCGGGTGAGACTTCATCTGCTTCACAAGTGTTGCCGAAAGGGTGGGTAGTTAGGGTTTTGTTGGTGCGTTGTTGTAGAGTTGAACCCTGGGTCTGCCCCTATGCAAACAATACATTTACTGCATGTTGCTTCCATCTCCTATCCTATTCAATTCTGAAGTACAAGACAACCAACAATCTCCAATGCATTAACCATGTAGTCAATTTCCAAACCATTGAAAACTGTGACGATTATTCCTTGTCCAATGTGCCACCCAAAACATTCATGTTAAACTTTTCCAAGTCCTTATGTCATACCATATGCATTTCCATATCATATGCACCCCAAAAACAACTCAAATGAAAATCGCAGAGCCACTAACCAACCATATAATAGTTAGGAATAACACTAACATGTTTTACATTTCCATTTTCACAGAACTTTTAACATAGCTTAAACATAGACCTTTGTTTTTAGGATTGTTCCCATAAGTTTCTTCTCTTTGTTTTGGTTATGTCATTACTAACATACTTCTTGTGTATGTGTAGCCAGGTAATAAATCATGGTGATTTGTGACTTGATTAAACATAGCAACTGTAAATATGCCAATCCTAACATAAAACTAATGCTTTGAATTGCATAGCATCCCATAAAATGCATCATCCACCTTTCACTATGTCAAAATGAAACCAATACTGCGTTGTCAACCATATAGGACCCTGTAAGTAGCATTGAAAAATCAACATAAAATGTGTGATATGACTATATTTGAGCCTCTAGTCTATAAGGGGGTCCCAGCTACTAGTATTATATTATTATCATAGTTTAAATAATAGGGCTTTAGCAATACTTTGTGGGAGAAATTCCTCGTTGTGATTTTAATTGTCAACACCAATGTCATGACATATAAATCTCCATGATGTTTTAATGAGATGTGGTTGAGCATGGGAGAAACCATTTGGTCAACAATCGATGATGGAAATCACTACCAAATGCAAGGTAGCCCATTGATAATGATAATGGGGACCAAGGTACTTGTACGAACTAACAATGTGTGAATGGAATTTTTAAAGACAAACATTGAAAGGAACCATGTAGTTAGAAATTAGTGATGTGTATCAACTGCTACCTACAAGATAAAAGGCTAATGATGAAAATATTAACCATGGCACCAGGTCTCTAAAAACTCCAAAGAAGATATTTTTTGGTTGATAGAGGAAAATTTGTTAGAAAAATGATAATTATGATTTTGCATAAATCAACTTGAGGTATAATCAACATTGATAGATTAAATACAATGTGTAATTTACACAATGGGAAGAAGCCATGATGGGTATGGGACAAAAGACTTCCTTTTAGTGGAGAATAAATGATAGTTAACCTAGACAACAACCATAAACCCTAATGAGATAAATCAACCAAATGTTAATGTGGATATTGGTAGGTGAGTAACATTGAGGGTATACTAGAGACCATACAGGAAAAACAAGACTAAAAGTATGAATGGGACTCAATGACCAACTCAAAAGGATGGGTTGACCAAGACTGAGGGCCATGGTGACAAAGTTGTTAGTGTTGGCCTCATTTTCAAACAATGAGGCCAATTGATCCGGATTGTACAAAGAATGAAATAAGATACAAACGAAAATATATCAAAGAACACATAAATATAGTGAAACACAACTTCTATTAATGAATAACATAATACTATAGAACAAAAACTAGCTAGAATGGTAGTCGCTTATCTCTGAAGAGAAAGAGATGCCAGCTACGTTGATTCGTAATAAGAAATACATCACACTCCATTGCATTCGCAAAGGACCTCCTTCACCTCGATTATATATGAGAGAGTTAGAGGAGAATAATTCCCATGATGCATGTGGGATAAATTGGTCTAAGTTTACAAAATGCAACAGGCATGTAAAATGATAGGACTTCCTGGGAGGTCACCTATACCAGTACTAATATATCCCAAGTGTTCTTAACTGCGGAGTTATAATGGGATTCGGTGCATTAATGTTGTAGGATTTTCCATAAGATCACTAGGAAACCATTACATGATGGATGTAATTAACAAATGGATATCGCATTACATTACATTCCCCATTAAAATGATGAATATCATGGTTTATCAAAACCATAGGCTCATAAATGTTGATTTAGTGGAAAAGGTAGATGGACACTGAGATCCACCTAAATAAATAATCCCCCCTTAGTAAGATATGGTCCCCATTGTGTCAAGTTACCTTGAGATATGGGGAAAATTTTGTTTAATCTAAATCTTGGTGAGACACTTGCTTTGTTAAAGTAGTTTTCATGTTTGTAATTGGCATTATCCTATTGAAGGATGTCATGAACATGTTGTTGGAGGGGTTGGATCTGTTCAAAAAATATGGTTGCATGATCTTCCTTGGTCTGAGTGTGGGGGGACTCTGTCAGTGAAGATGCAATAAGAAGGGCTATATCAATGGGGGCTAATGGATGGAATCCCAAGCACACCTAAAAATGTTTGTGTCCAATAGAGATATGGATGGATCTATTATATCTTTGATTTAATTGGTATTGCAGAGGCACCCCCGTAGGTGAATACAAACTATCTTTATGCTCCTCTACAATATTTTTGACATGCTTTTGTTGTATAAAAAGGTATTGGGTTGAGGCTATAGTGGTCAAAGTGACCTTTTGTTCACTTTCTTACTGAATCATGAAGAGGTTAAACTTTGTGGTTTAAGAGATTACTTTGTGGCACTATTTTTCCAAGATCAGTGAAGTGGAAATATTCGGAACTACCTCCGGTACGAGTAACAATGACACTATGTGGCCTAGACTCATAGACAATGTGACGTTTCCACATATATGGTTGTCCCAAAAGAAAATCATAGAATTGAAGTGGGGAAATATCACACATTACCTCATATTTGAAGGGATTGATGATGTAGGACAGGTGGAACTATTGGTTGAAGCAGATGTCTCATCCCCCGCTCAACCATCTCATGGTGTGGTTGGGGGTGTGGAATTGTTGGTAGCTTCAGTCTCTTGAATACCTCGGCTAATATTAGATTCTTTTGGCTCCTTCTGTCAATAATGAAATGTAGTGGGGTCCCCTTCACCCACATCTATGAATGGAAGAGGCGTTGCCTCTCCTCAAGCTCCTCTAGTTCTTTTGGTTGGATTGTTGTAGTTGTGATGGTAGCAGTGGGTTCTACATTGATGATTTGTTTCCTTTTATTATACTTTGAATAAAATTATGAGTCATATTCTTATTATTTTTCTTGGAGCTTGTCCACCAATGATTGTTTTGAACGATATTCATTACTGTTGTGCCAGGGGATTTTATGGAACTCACATTTGTTTTCGGTGTCCTTCTTAGACTTCCCATCACCCTTCTTCTTTGGAGGCTTGGAATTATTTTCTTGAGATTGACTCTCATTTATTTTTCCTTCATTATGTGAGTTAGGGTTTCCTTTTCCACGATTTTGTTGTGGTGTATTTTCAAACCCAAAATCCCACTTACTCCACTGCTTGAATTTCTACTCGACTTTGGCTGCATATCGATAAGCAGCTCCCAATGAGGCGATGTTTAATAAATCCATCTCAGTTTGTATGTACCTGTGTAGACCATTGTGGTGCTTCATAACCAAGTGTCTCTAGAAGTCTCTGATACCCACTTTGAGCATAAGATATGGAATATGTTAGTGTACTCTGGCACCGTTGGCTCCCTTTTCTAATGGAGAGTTGTTCATCTCATGTACTGGTCATCATAGTTTCCAACATGTTATAACTCATCCTTGAGAGAATCCACAAAGGATACCCAGGTGGGTTTTCTTCCAAATGACGTAGATTCATCTATGGAGTACTTCTCCTAGTAACCTTTGAACCAAGATCTAGCATGGGGAAGGGATTTGAGGAGCGTGAAGGTGATCTTTTTGTTGTTGGAAAAATTTTGAACAGATTAATTCCCTTCTAACATATTCAACCATTTCTCCAAAGCATCAACATCTATCTGACCTTCAAATAATAGGACATCAAAATTGAATTGTACCTTGAAGGGCATCACACCTCCAAAATGGCTTCTTGATGAAGATGCCTCAATCGCCATCGATAGTCGTCAAAGGATATGAGCAAAGTTTTCCATCATTTTTTTCCTTTGTCACATGAGGGATTCCTCAAGAAATATCTTGAAAAGATTTCCTTATTTGTCATGTCTCTTTTCTTCTACCATGAAAGGTTGCTTGGGATGGAAAGATAAGTTGTCCCCAAGTGAAACTAGCTCGAGACCCAACTCTCTATACCCCGACCTCGTCGTGGACATGCAATGAGAAATGAAAAGGAGCATATTTATCTGATACCACTGATCTAGATTATACTGAGAATGAAATGAGATACAAACAAAAATATAGCAGAGAACACAAAAATATAGTGAAACCCAAATTCTATTAATGAATAACAGAATATAGTACAACACAAACTGGTTATAATGGTGGTAGCTTATCTATGAAGAGAAAGAGATGTTGGCTATGATCATTTGCAATAAGCATTGCATCACACTCCATTGCATGCTCAAAGGACCTCCTTCACCTCAATTATATATGAGAAAGTGAGAGGAGAATAATTCCCATGATGCATGTGAGATAAATTGTTCTAAGTTTAAAAAATTCCATAAGCATGTAAAACACTAGGACTTCCCGGGAGGTCACCCATCCTAGTACTACTCTATCCCAAGTGTGCTTAAATGTGGATTTCTAACAGGATATGGTGCATTAACGTTGTAGGCATGCACATAAGATCACTAGGAAATAATTACATGATGGATGTTAAATGGAGATGGAATTACATTAAATTCCCCATCGAAAGGGTGAATGTCATGGTTTATCAAAACCACATGCTCAAAAGTGTTGATTCAATGGAAAAGGTGGATGGCCACCGAGATGCACCCAGATCAGGTTAAGGGTGTAATAGAGACTATAGAGACAAAACAAGAGTAAACGTATAAGTGTGACTCATTGAACAACTCAAAAGGATGGGTTGAGTAAGACTCAATGGCCATTGTGACAAAGTTGGTAGTGTTGGCCTCATTTTCAAACAATGATATCGAATCACAAAGTCTTACTACTTGTAACCTAAATTTTTGAAAAGAAAACCAATTTTATATATACTCACCTCTATCAAACCCACTATTTCCCATGTCTAATATATGAATCCTCTTTGCTAACTATTCTGACTTAAAAATAAAAGAGGGGCCCACCACCTATTTTCTCAAGATGCATAAGGTTTTGGATGATTGGTGATACCATATTTTCTTATGATAGTAGCATTAAGTTGACATGAGGATTGAAGATGTTGGTTTATTGATATGGTGTGGGAGATGATATATTTGATTATGATTACTTTTGTCATGCACTTGTGATCTGGAAATCTAGTAGCATCATGGTTTTGATTTTATGTAGAGTGAGCATTTTGTTTTAGCAACTATGATTTCAATTTCCATTATATACTAGTAGTATAACAACACTTACTATTTTGTTTCTTTTACTCGGCATGTGGTGATCATGTAGGTATTGATGTTTTTATTTCATGCACCATTGTTTAGATAGTTGATGGATATTATATTGATGATGTTCCCTTTCCAGTTATGATTGCAACATGTCATCACCATAACAATTATACTTGAAATCCGAGTTTCAATTTAGCGGAGGATTAAAGCGATGTAGAGACATGGCGCGATTTGGAAGTCCAAGACATATATGGTGGCATGTGGACAAATATAGCGGGAGCACAAAAGAAAAAGATCCAATGGACTGTAGATTTCGAGGCGACCCAAATCAATAGTCGAGACCCATATCGGATGGCGAAATAGCACGAAATTTAATTATGCGAAGGAGGGCCAACGAAAAATATTGTGGTTTTATTTGTGGATGTGTGGTGCCCTCATAGGTACATCGGGGTGAAAAGTGGTACGAATGAAACCATTTTCCCAAAATCCCTGATGTCACGTGGTCTAATATGTTAAATCAACAATTCGTGTGGGGGAAGGTGACGACTGGTCAAATCACCTCACCTCACTCGTTCAGGTACTTCACATCCGTAAAATGTCAGGTGAACATCATTGGATAACTAACTCAAAGACTAATCATTCGAAATAGATTGGCCAAGAAATGTACCTACAAGTAATCTTGTCATCAATTCATGATTAGAACTCAATAACTACCGATCTTCAAATATGGGTGGCGTTATTCTGCTCCGGGAAATCATCGTCTCAAACTGGATCGACTTTATGATTCCAGTAGAGTTAAGGAAAACAAAAATCGTGGTCTCTGCAAAATTGGAAGACATGGATGAAGACAATCAAGCAATATCCAACATAACAGGATTTTCGACTAACATGGCGATTTTATCAATGAGTAAGAAATAAAATTCGATTGCACAGATATTAGCAACCAAATTCCATACTGACCCTGTGACAGAACCAGAATCAGGGGTTAGATTAAATCCTGTCATGAGGGATCTAATCATCAACGGACACATGGACAAACCCTACAAGAAAGCAATGAAGAAGAAGCAGAGAAAACGAGAGAAGACATAAATCAGATCTGAGGCGGTTGAGAGCATTGGGAAAAATCAACTAGCCTAGTTGAGCACTCTAAAGGAGGAAATCGCCAAGATGGAATGGATTCTCAGGTAGAATTGAGTACATTCCAACAAATTTTGGACATATGGCATTAAAAGGAAAAAGTCCCAGATATGTCAGACCTATTCGTGATCCCTTTAAAGTAGGGGAACTGTCGTTATACATTACTCCTTTTTGTAATTGACCTTTATTTTTAGATTTATGGGGAATTTTAATCATTTTTAATTCGACGAGTAACTCCTCTATATATATCATCCCGAGGATATAGAGAGAATGAGGGAAAGAGGGCCCTCCCCTCGTAGTAGGAAGGATTTGTAAGATTATGGAGCTAAACTAGATATATAATGCAGAAGCAGTTGTCGAACTGTTTATGAAAAGATTCTAATTGGCTGTGATATGAGTTTTGTTTCCTTTTGTAGTATGTATTTATTGTGTCTCTGAAATCCCATTCGCAATTTTCTATTTTAAATTGCAGAGTTAGAAGTATGGAATTCGTCTTATGATGCTCTAGACTTAGCAATTTAAATTCATGTGATTCTCTTCTTAACTAGGTCAGATTTCATTTAAATATGCTCTGATGTAGTTATGTGTTCCTCTTTCCTCTGTTTCCATGCAAATATTTGATTTAAACTCAAACTCATTGCCTCATTTATCCTTTTCCTCTTGGTAGTTCCCATGATTTGTAAATGCATTATTCATGTTCGACTCCATAGCCCAAATGCCACCTCTATTCTTTTAGCAAATCTATAACACTCAAAAAATATAGCCACTAGCATCCAAAGAAACACCATGTGACACGAGAGATCCCTCTCCGAGTTTGAGCAGGCTAGTGCCCTAGCTCTAAATTTGGTTGAAATAGTTACCTCTTTCGTTTGTCTATTAAGCCAGACAAATTACAGAGTGTTAACATTCTAGCGCCGTTGCCGGGGACGAAATTGAAAATTTTTCCCTGGGAAACAATGAAATATTTAAGTTCTAAGGTCTGAGAGCAGCAGAAACTTAGGCACATATTGGTTGTATTCCTACTCTGGCGACTCCACACATCAAAAAATCAGTTTGAAGGTGATTCCACTGGTAGAAGAATCCAAAAATTTGAACTTTCAATGGTGAATCCACTCTCAATGCAGAATCCAGCCTCCAAAACATTATTGACGACTCCACTCAGACTTCAAATATAATCTGAAGACTCCACTAGAAGATGAGATCCCTTGACAGAGGTATGAAAATATATCATGGAGGAAAACAGGTACTTAAAATGGGATCTCTTCCAAGGCATTTTACTATTTGTTATAAGTTGTCTCTGGTCCTTTCATGAAAATGCTAAACAAAGTTTTCTTCACCTACTGCACTCTAATGATGATCATGAGAAACTTGCAATTATATATCCTCCTCTTAAAGTTGTGCAGGCATATCCTCAATGTATCATTGATCTTGATAAAAAAATTCCATCTGGTCCATGTGGTGACCATGACCAAGTTGATAAGCCCCATGAAGCCATGTCTGATATCTCTTCTCCTGTACTTGGTCCAACGTCCTCCAAGACCCAACATAGATACACACCCTTGAAGCTACCCCAAATCCTCCATGATTTCCCTCCACAACACTATGAGTATCTACCTGTGTTTGATGGGGAAACTGATGTCACCTCAGCTAAAAAGCACATCCAAGGGTTTGATAATTTTATAGATTTGTTTGAGATTGACCATAATGATGTTTGTATGAGGCCCTTCTCTCAATCCTTGAAAGGGGACACCAAAGAATGATTCAATCATTTGCATCCAGAGACAATTATCTCATGGGAGGAGTTGAAGAATGTCTTTTTGAGGTTTTGGGGCAAGAAGAAATCTTTGGATCTACAACTTACATAGTTCTATGCCTTAGAAAGGAAGAGCAATGAAACTATTGATATATTCAGTAGAAGTTTTTCTAGTATTTACTACAAATTGCCTAAAGAAATTCAACCCACTGAAGCTGTTGCCATGCTCCATTATGCAACTACTCTTCATCCAGATCTGTCTTCCTCTTGATGGAGAGAAGACCTAAGTATTTACAACAAATGTTTAATGATGCTCAAGAGATTCAACACAATATCCAAGCATGTGAACAGATTCAAGATGAGGATTTAGATGCTAAAGAAAATGACAATGAACATGAACAGAAAATGGTTGATTTAAATCTTGAGCAGAGAACTAATAATAGCATATGCCCTCTTGAAATTTTTAATGCCAATGATTATGAAGAAAATTATATTCCACGTGTTGAAAGAGGAGGTGTTTATTTAGCTTCTAATCCATCTCATGATAAGCAAAGGGATGATTGTTTTATGTATTCATTTGTAGACAGTCAAGAAGATGAGTTTACAAATCAATTTGTTGAAAAACAGGTTGATGTTCCCAGTTTGTTCTTGTTAGATGAAATTACATATGTTGCTGATTTTCTTGTATACGACAAATATGAGGATGATTGTGATGTTGAAGACATTCTTTTTCAGTAGTACAGTGAGATAAATCAACCTATGTGTCACAATTACAAGGAGTAAAGTATTGGATCAGCTGAGGAGAATTATCTACCCTTGTTCTTTGCTACATTTAAATTGTTGAAAGTAAATTCTAAGATCATTATTGAGGAAAACGAATTTGTGCTGATGAAAAATCACACTAAACCAACGAAAAAAATTGAAAATATATTGCAACACTCTTCTCATGCACTTGATGACCCTATTACTTGTTTTGTAGAAGATCTTGTCAATTCAAAAGTCCAATCATTGGTCGAAGATAAAGTTGAAAATGAGCATGTCCAACAATCCAAAGAAATTGAAAAATGTACCTATGACGACAGTGGAGAAACTAAAGAAGGTTTTGAGTCAGGTAACAAAACCTTGCTATTGTGTTTTTCCTCATTCGAACTGTTGAAACAAATTGTCTATAATGTTTCAAATCAGAAAGCATCCAAGCATGACGTTGAAAGTGAAAAAAGAAGTGGACTTACAAATAAAAACCCTCTTCCATTATGTTTTTCTTCCTTTGAATGGTTAAAATAAAATCATGAGATTCCAGAGAAAACAGGGAGTTCTGACTGCATTCACAGTAGTATTGTTTTACATGAAAATATTTTTATCATTGAGGAACGCCAACTACATTCACATGCATTAAAAGATCATTACTTGGAAAGGTATTCCAATTCAGAGTTGCAACATGTGCTTAACCATCAGATTAAAGAAGAAGACGATCAAGAAATTCTTGTTAAAGGTCATTTTCCTTCTCCTGAAACTAATGTGGATGTTCAACAATATTCCTAGCAAGACCAAGTATTTAAAGGTGGCCTTTCTTCCCTTGAAAATGACATAGTGATCCTATTTCTAAGTGGCCTAGACATGGATGAAGATTTTGAAAATTCATCTATGGAGACTCTAAGTAGCGAAAAAATACTTGTGGAGGAATCTTGTTCTTCTGTATTGACTCCTGAAAAGGAAACAATCTTTCATATGATTCATGATCCCAAGACACATTATACAGAAAAGGTTTAAAATCAGAATCTACTAATAATAGTGGATTAAAACAAATCAATGTATGTATCAAAGATGAGTCTTTTTACACCAGATGATGTTCTCCAACCATGGTTGCTTTATGACTCAAGAAATTCTTACAACCAAACTTCTCAACAAATCTATCAATTTTTTCAATAGAAGTCAACAAGTTGAATCACCTGAAAACAAAAATGCAGTGGAAGGAGTGAAACATGATGATTGTTTTGTGCATATTTTAGAAGATTCATTTGTGATCCTGTTGGAGGAAGTGAACAATATAGGCTCTTTAAAATTTTCAAGAATTGGACTTATGGATGAAATTTTGAATGAATTGTCAGCAAAAAGGATTTGGAACAAGCAAGTGAAAAGAAAATGAACGGTGGATAGAATGTTGTCATGGCTACATTGGAATTATGATTTCACTTGATTGACAGTCCTTTTCAACAGTTAGAGTAGGTAGGAGTGTGCGAATAATCTTGTTGGTCAAGCATTGTTTTAAATTTTCAGTAGTATGTACAGTTAGATCCTAGCGGTATTTTATTAACATCTAGTTGAGAGCAGTTTGCAAAGTCCGATTTTAAGATTTGACGTTCAGTCTCCAAGACGTAATAGGATACACGGACATGTTTTGAAAGCTGCCCAATGAAAAAGGAACCGGGTCTACATTTCTTTTCTACCTCACAGGGAGGATAGCATCCCTAGTTGGAGCCTATGTTATCACCATAACAATTATACTTGAAATCCGAGTTTCAAATTTAGTGGAGGATTAAAGAGATGTAGAGACATGGCAGGATTTGGAAGTCCAGGACATATATGGAGGCATGTGGAAAAATATAGCGGGAGTGCAAAAGAAAAATATCCAACGGACCATAGATTTTGAGGCGGCCCAAATCAACGGTCGAGACCCATATCGGGCGGTGAAATAGCATGGAATTTAATTATGCGAAGGTGGGCCGAGGAAAACTACTATGATTTTATTCACGGACGCATGGTGCCCTCAGAGGTACATCAGGGCGAAAATCGGTCTGCCTGAGACCATTTTCCCAAAAGCCTCGATGTCACGTGGTCTAATATGTCAAATCAACAATTCATGTGGGGGAAGGTGACGACTGGTCAAATCACCTCACGTCACTCATTCAGGTACTTCACGTCCGTAAAATGTCAGATGAATGCCACCGTATAACTAAATCAAAGACTCATCATTCGAAATAGATTGGCCAAGCAACGTACCTGCAAGTAATATTGTCAGTAATTCATGATTAGAACTCAATAACTACCGATCTTCAAATATGGGTGGCGTTATTCTTCTTCGGGAAATCATCTTCTAAAACTAGATCGACTTTATGATTCCTGTAGAGTTAAGGAAAAAAAAAATCGTGGTCTCTACAAAATTGGAAGACATGGACGAGGCCAATCAAGCAATATCCAGTAGAACATGGTTTTCGACTATCATGGCGAGTTTATCAATGAGTAAGAAAGAAAAGTCAATTGCGTAGATATTAATAACCAAATTCCATACTAACCGTGCAATAGAACCATAATCAGGGGTCAGATTAAATCCTTTCATGAGGGATCTAATCATCAATGGACACATGGACAAACCCTACAAGCAAGCAGTGAAGAAGAAGCGGAGCAAACGACAACATGCATAAATCAAAGCTAAGGCAGTTGAGAGCGTTGGGGAAAATCAAATAGCCTGGTTGATCACTCTAAAGGAGGAAATCACCAATATAGAATGAATTCTCAGGTAGAATTGAGTATGTTCCAGCAAATTTTGGACATATGGCATTCAAAGTAAAAAGTCTCAGATATGTTAGACCTGTTTGTAACGATCCCTTTAAAGTAGGAGAATTGTCGTTATATGTTACTCCTTTTTGTAACTGACCTATATTTTTAGAATTATGGGGAAGTTTAATCATTTTGAATTCCATGAGTAACTCCTCTATATATATATATATATATATATATCATCCCGAGGATATAGAAAGCATGAGGGAAAGAGGGCACTGCCCTTGTAGAAGGAAGGTTTTGTAAGATTATGGAGCTAAACTGAATATATAATGCAAAAGCGATTGTTGAAATGTTTATGAAAAAATTCTAATTGGTTGTGATATGAGTTATGTTTCCTTTCGTAGTATGTATTTCTTGTGTCTCTGAAATCCCATTCGCAATTTCCTCTTTTAAATTGGAGAGTTAGAAGTTTGGAATTTGTCTGATGATGCTTTAGACTTAGCAATTTAAATTCATGTGATTCCCTTCTTAGCTAGGTCAGATTTCATTTAAATATGCTCTGATGCAATTATGTGTTCCTTTTTCCTTTGTTTCCATGCAAATTTTCAATTTAAACTCAAACTCATTGCCTCATTTAGCCTTTTCCTCTTGATAGTTCCCATTATTTGTAAATGCATTATTCATGTTCGACTCCATAGCCCAAATGTCGCCTCTATTCTTTTAGCAAATCTATAACACTCAACAAATCTAGCCACCAACATCCAAATAAACACCAAGTGACATGGGAGAGCCCTCTCTGAGTTTGAGCAGGCTAGTGCCTCAGCTCTAAAGTTGGTTGAAATAGTTACCTCTGTCGTTTGTCTATTCATTCGAACAAAATTTATAGAGTGCTAACACAACACATATTTCTCCTACAAATTATGCACATGTGGTTACATTCACACATTTTTAGTATTTAATACAATGTGCTTTATTTCTTACCTAGCAATAGTTGATTAGCATCGTCATTGGTAGATGTGGTGGATTTGGGGAATACTTGTGTGATTTTTTTATAAAAAATTTCTCATATGGCCTTGATTACTCTTGAATCTCTCCCTAGTTGTTGCATAGTCACTTGTCCTTGCTTGATTAGACCCGCTTTGAACATGTGGAAATTCCTATTGGTTTGAATCTTAACCTTTCACCTTGATTCTCCATGCTCCTTTGTATTTTTTCATGGTTTGGTTGGTGATACAACATAATGTTGGGTATGTGTTATATTCTTTGCATGTGTGTGTGTGTGGGTGCATCAGATACGATGACTGTGTCTGTGGGTTTTTTGCTATTTTTAGCGGATTTTGCTATTTTTAGATGATTTGTAAATTAATCCCGGATTAATGGATTAGGGTTTTGGTATCTACAGAATACCTAAAAACATTGTATATATTGTATGGTGAATGGTTAAATTCGATATAATGAAAAAGAAAGGTTTTCCCGGTTGAGGGTTTCCGGAAAAGATCTCTGTGTATTCTGTGTATGAGCCATTGATTAATTTCTGTATTGCTTAAGAATATATATGCATTGCTTTACTTCGCAGGTTTAAAACTTACACATAACACTTAGGAAGTGGTAGCATGTTTCAACACTAGGTTTGGAAAAAACAATTGGACACCTAGTATGATATCATACTTTGTTTGCCATACATAAATTTTTGGAATAAAAGTACATTCATTGTGAAGGGAAAGTTTGAAGTACCTATAAATATGATATGGTATATGGTGATTGGGATAATTCATCAATAATATTGTAGCTATGTGTGACTCTTTCATTTGATTTGTACGTGACTTGACGTAATAGCACTTTCAACATGTGAGGTGTGGATTTTGCATTGGGTCATAGTATTTGCAAGGTACCATTAGTAGAGTGTTGGATGTTGTCTCTTAGATTGGATTATAATTAATAATTCCATATGCATGCGTGTGGGTTTGAAGGTGAATTATTGTGGATTTTGGGTCTCCACCTTGTGAAGAATTTTGGAGGCATTGGAGGAAATGGGGGCCTCCTATTGGTGGGTGACTACATTTTGATGGGGGAATGGGTCTCACAACATTGTAGGATATGAGGTGTGTTATTCCCTACAAGGGGATTAGAACTCAAGTTACCTAGTATCCCTCCTAACCATTAAATTTCCTGGTACCTCTAAACAATGATGGTGTAATGTTCACATGTGCTAGTGCATGGAAATTTAAACCAAGTTGATTTTCTTACCCTTCTTAGGTGTATTATTTTTGTTTTAGTTTCAATTATCATTTGTCATATTTTTATTTCCCTCATCATTGTTAGTCTAAATAGGATGATTTCCCCATTATCCTAGGTTCTAATTTTGGTCCTTATCTTTGTTGAAATTCTTCTTCTTTCCCTTGTTTTGTTGAGAAAAATCATGATCTTGATGGTAAGAAGAAGGTTGAAATAGATTGATGTCAAATGGTTGCAAGTGGGACTATAGGGTTGGGGTTCTCTATGGAGGACTATGAATTTAAAGTTAATATTAGTTAGGATGATATGGGGGGGAGATGAAATGACCCATATCTATAGTGGAGTAGCTACTAGAGGATTTGTCTTCACATGATATGTTGTGTCCATTGTAAGAGGGGATATTTTTGGGGTGGGACATACTTGGGAGTTGGTATGGAAGGTGTGGATTCATCATAAGGAATATGGGGGTTCGCATCAGGTATGCTATAATTCCCATATGAGGTGCTCACCCCCTCGTAATGATGATTGTATTGACTAGCTATAGAGAAAAGGGATATTTGGCTAGATCGGTTGGTGGCATGAGTAAGTGAACCAATAATACTAATGGTAGCTTGAGATATCCCTTATGTTGAAGTGGTGTGAGAATAGTATTAATGGGAACCCAAGATGATGATTTAAAAATACCCTAACTAGGAATATATAATGTCAAAATATTGTTCTTTAATGATCATTGTCTCTTCTTTATTTTGAGGTATGGTTGTAGCCATTTCTTTTGGAATGATAGGGAGGAGTGATTTTGAAAACTAGACCAAGAGGAGGGGGTCTTCCAAGTCCATTTGACATAGGATGTGTCATAAATTCCAGTCATGGATATGATTCATGATATGGGTGGTAGTGTTTTGGTAACATGTAATGATATTTTTTTACCCCAGTGTCATGGTAGTTGGTACTTGAAAAATATCAATAACTATTTAATCGATGACTCAAAAGTGGAATGTGTACTTATGGGTTGCTCAATATATCATTTGGTAGATTCTCCCATGAGAGTGTGTTGGAAAAACCAAATATGAATGGGATCTTCCATGATATTGTTGGATGAACACTAGAGATCAAATGTTTCCATATGGTTTGATGGGTCTTCACTAGGTCAACCCTCAAATTTCATGATATCACATGGAAATGTGGTAACCATAATTGACCAAGTTGGATGATGGAAGATAGGTTCATTGATGAGATGTGTTAAATTAGGAAGAATCACACTAGCCATAGATAACATGTTTTGTTTTACTCTAGCCATAATGTATGAACTAGTGGTAGACAAGATTGTTTAGGAATAACTTAAAATGGAAGATCTTGTGGAGGACATGCTCTAGGTATATAAGCTCAATATGGAGGATATCATGGTGAAAACAAATAGGTTTGAAGATATTTCAATGCACCTTCAAGGATATATAGAAAAATAAAGAATCCGTATAAGTAAAGGATGAAGGCCACAAAGCCTAAGATAACACCTAATATGTGTTGGGTTGTTATATTTTGTAGTGAAATTCTAGTCAAGGTGGATCAACTAACAGTGAAAATTGAAGGTCGAGGTGGTTCAACCAAGTAAAGTCGAAGAGTTCAACCAATAAGAGGTCAATAGGTGGGAACATGGAAACTGATTGAAGACCGAATGGATGTCGACTGGAAATCGACTGGTAAATCGACTTAGAGTCGATTGTAACAGAATACTGAGATTTATGCGATTTGTAGCCAATAATTTGTGTGGATATGTAACCATTTTTGGGCACCTTTCTTTAGGGTTTTTACTACTGTAAAGACTATAAATAAGGCATGTTTTAATGCTGTAAAAGTTAATCTTTTAGAGAAATCATTTTAGAGGTTGTTGGTCATGTAGTTATAAGCCAAATTAGCTACAGGGTTGTTCTTGTATAAAGAAACAAGTTATGATGTTGATTGTGTCTTAGGTGTAGACCACGGTTATGCATGTAACCTTTTATTCTAAAGGAATAAGAAAACAAGAGAGAAAAAAACTCAAGGAATGTTGGTTTTCCTGTTTGGGTTTCTAGGGTAAAATCTTCGTATACTGTGTGTTTTCTTTGTCATTTAATTTCTTGATTAAATCTTTCTTCCTTTGTTCTTCTAGGTTTAGTGTGCAAGTGTTTCTCATTTCCTAACATGTGGTATCAGAGCTTGGTTTAACAACCTTGTATCTGAGCTAAAACCTGGGTTCAGTAAGAGTCATAAGTCATAAATCTTTAAATATTATGCTTAAAGAACAACAAGTAGCTTAAGAATAAAGATTGAAAAAATGAATGGAAAGAATTTTGAGCTTTGGAAACTTAAAATTGAAGATCTCCTTGTAAATCGAGAAAAATGGGCAATAGTTTGTCCAGGTATCATTCCAACATGTATGTCAAGGGAAGAATGGGAGAAACTCGAGAGAAGGGTAAGGAGTACGATTTGAATTTGTCTTCCAGATTCAGTGTTGTTGAATGTCTCAGGTGAAGATTCGACCAAGAAAATATGGGACAAGTTGGGGATCTTGTACCAGTCAAAATCCCTAGTAAATAAGTTGTTCCTTAGAAATAAATTGTATCTTCTAAGGATGGGTGAGGACAGTTTGGTGACTGAGCATTTAAATGAAATTAATACTATAATAAGATAGTTATATGTTATGGATATTAAAGTCACTGAGGAGGAGAAATTTGTTAGCCTATTATGTTCTTTGTAAAAATCTCGGGATAACTTAGTCGTGGCTATAGGGAGTAATTCAACCACATTAGCGCTAGAATACATGGTTGCATCTCTACTGTCAGAAGAAATGAGAATAAATAACATGGAAGGATCGACCAAAGATGCATTAGTAGTAATACGTCGACCAATTGGCAGAGATAAAGGAAAATTATTCTTAGAAAGTTTAAGTCGAAGGGTAGATCTAAATCCCCAATTCAGTCGACAACAAGAAGATGTTGGCACTGCAGTAAACTTGGGCATTATAAAAGGGACTGCAAGTCGAAGGAAACAAAATCTAGTATAGGATCTGACGAGAAGTAGTCAATTGAGAGAAAGATGACTCCAGATAAGGGAGGTGATGTGTACCTAGCATCGATCGATACACAGTCAGATCAATATGTTTGGTTGATCGACGCAAGAGAATCCTAACATATGAATGCACATAGCAAATGGTTATGTGAATATGAAATATATGAAGGAGGATATGTTTTCTTGGGGGACGAATCGATAACCAAAATTATCGACGAGGAAGAGTTCAACTGACACTGCAGGATGGGAGGAGTAGAACCCTTCCAGCTGTGATATATGTAGGGCCTTTCATTTTTGGATAAGGAATTGTGCAAGAAGGACTATAGTCCCAGTTTTGGCCCAGTACGAGTTGTGCAAGTTATAGAAGAAGCTGGACAATAGAGCAAGGAGAAGAAACATAAATCAGTTGTGAAAAGGACAACGCAACGCCAGCAAAGAAAAAACGGTTGTAACATAACAAGAAAGCGTTCAAGCCAAAGCCATAACACACGACATACCTTATATGTAGGGATGAATATGATTGTAAAATAATTGTTGTTGAATTGTGATTGTAAAAGGGTTGTTGTTGTTTTTTTTTTTATTGGATCATAATTGTAAAAGGGTTTGGTTTGATTCTTCCATTGTTGTAAGTTTGATGTAATAGTTGTTGTCTACTACTGAGAAGTCAGATTTCGAGTCTGTAATGTAATTTGTACACCATTTTGGGAGTTATAACTCTATGACATGAGTCCAGAGCCAGGATTCTGTAACAAAGCGTGTTGGAAAATGTTTAACAGGCAGCATATACTTGTCATTGATGGCAAGTACAACACTGATGATGGCTTGAGTACAACAACGATCATCGACAGGAAAATAGAAGATAATTCCAGGAAGAACGAATGATCGAAGGCAATGCAACATTGATAAAATGATCGAAGGCCCGAGAAGCATTTTGAGTGTTGAACAGGAGGACAGATCTCAGACGTTAGATCCAAGCGTAGGACCCGACCATCACTGGATCAAGGAGAACCTGCACACCTTTTAATGTATAACAAGGAGAAGCGGGCATAATCGTGATATGTGAAATCGCGACTTAATCTGAGCCGTCAGATTGAGGTTGAATCTGGACCGTTGATCCCAATCCATGTCGGAGTTTCCAGGATCGCGAGTTAAACATGTCAAAGATTATTAACATCAGGAACCTCGAAATCGCGATATGCGATATTACGATTTAATCACAGCCGTCAGATCAAGATAAGATCTGGACCGTCAATCCGACTCACGTCAGTAAACCGCGTCAGCTAGGAACACATGGCACAACCAGGTAATGACAAGTGTCAAACTGATTCAACATTTCAAGAACATGTAAGTCACGAATCAGGGTGACACGTGGTAGGTGTTCGACACGTGTGACATCAGCAGGTTTACACCCTTTCGGAGTTTCACGGATCGAGAGTTGGAAGCATAAAAAACATTCACCACGGGAATGTCGAAATCATGATATGCGAATTCACAAAAAGATCTTGATCGTCAGATCACCAAGGAATGTGGACCATTGATCAAGCATGAAGAAGGCCTATGAAGTGTCAAAATCACGACAAGACATGAACCATTGGGTCCATAGGACACATGGAAAAAGATCATCATGTCACTGACTGGAAAGTCAAAGGAACGGGGTTTGATCTTAGCCATCAGATAGAGGTTTGATCTTAGCTGTCAGATCAAGGTTTGATCTTGACCGTTGATCCAACTCCATCTCAGAGTCTCGGCTATCATGAATTGGAGTGACGGGATTCTCCATCTTAGGAACAACGAAATGCGAAATCGCGAAAGCACATTATGCATAAGGTTGTGGCCATAGCCCTTCGTCACAAGAAGGGAAGGAGTCAGTCTAGATAATCTTTGTTTCGGGATTTTGGAGATCATGACTTGGAGAGTCGAGATGCCTCATCTCCAGATTCACGAAACTTGAATTCGTGAAAAGCACTTTAAGCATAAGTGCTTGGTTATGACCATAGCCATATAAGGGAACGAGCCTTGGTGCACGGTCTGGTGGAGAACAGACGGCAGGTGGGGAGTAGAATGATACAAAAGGTGACATGATAGGAATGGGGCCCTTCCTCGATACCCAACCATTCCGAACCCCCCCCTTTAATTAAAGGCAGAATGGCAAAGGGGGTCTGGAATCGCTTGAGTGTCGTTGATCTGGGTGCTTTAATCCTGGCCGCTCGAGAGATGCGCGTCCAATTTCGGACACCCCCCCTCCGCTTAAAGGTAGAATGGAAGGAGGGCTCCAGAATCCAATCCCGATCGTAGATCTGAGAGCACAGATTCTGACCGTCCAAATTTTCTCCCTGCATATCTAAAGGTGCAGTTAAATTTGAACAATATCGGAGGGAAACTGTAGCACGACATAGTATAACTGCCAGAAACCACCGATGGTTTCAGCCAGAGGACTCGAAGACACTTGGGGATGATTGACAGAGAAGGTGAAGAGCCTCTGAGAATATTCAAGAGGGATGAAGATGTTCATGGAGGCGATTGACAGCTGTACGGGCATTGAGGCCTGTAACTGAAACAGAGAAGGTGAGATCGACTTTCACAGAGAAGACAAAGAGTCTCAACTGCTAGAGAGGTTGAGAAATCTCAACAGAACACCCAGTGATGTTGGACGCATGGTGGAAAATGCCCAGAGAAGCTGAAGAGTCACGATGATGATCAGACAGAGCACTCAAGTTGCAAAGGAATTTGGCACGGAGTGTGCAGGTAGAGGCATTGTGAATATTGCATGCACAAGATGCACGGAAGCTATATATACATGGTATAGAGAAGAGAAGTGTTGTTGTTGCTGTTGGATTTGTTATGGTTATTATTTTCTTGGGGAAAATTCAAGTGCGAGCAAGGAGGCAGAGTGCAGGAGGAGAGATGCATGCTAGAGGAAGGTTGCATCAAAGGGACATGGTGCAGAGAGTATAAAAGGCAGAAGAACAGAAAGTGCAAGGGGGAGTGCAGAAGGAACTGATGCAGACAGGACATAGAAACGTAATAGAACAACAACAGGGCTGGTAAGCCATTGAATAATGTTATATCATTGTAGTAAGTTTCAATAACAAAGAGTTTATTATTCAGGGTGGTTGGGAGGTGCTAGGGAGGACTGGTGTCCTCAAAGGTTCAAGTGGGTGCTTGAACATAGGGAGTTGGTGCTTCCTTCTAGTTGGTGCTAGAGAAACCA
>JZKD02S0519648.1:96278-107185 GCA_000966675.3 Picea glauca | reverse complement strand
TGTTTCTCATATATGTGAATGATGCTGAAAGTGCCATTGTTTATTTCCCTGCATTATTGTGATCATCATTCAGTGTTTCTACAAAGAGTTTAAAAGAAGCATAATTGTTTAAGCATGGTAACAATTGATTCACCCCCCCTCTCAGTTGTCCAACAAATCACTATTGCGTATCTTCGAGATTGTAATTCAGAAAGATCTGAAGATGATATATGAAGAAGGATCCAAAATTTCAAAATATATTGTGGATTTCTGTATTTATCCTTATGCATCTCATCTTTACAATACTTCTTTATGGTTCATAAGTTACACATGGTGTCTCTGTGTTTGAATGATTTCTGTAACATAAGTAGCTTCAGTTCTTGCGTATATGAGTTCAAATATGTTCCGTAGTTAGATGTCTTGCGCAAGATCGGGATGAATCTTGAGGGTTCTGTGAATCCTCCTAAGTATTTTCCTTTCCCTTCCCTATATTTTTTTCTCAGGAGCGCTTTATGTGAGACTTCTTCTCTTCGAAGGATATGAAAATGCCAACGCTCTGGACTACTCGGTATATTTTGTTGGTAACCTAAGAAGGACCCTAGTCTGATCAAACTTGTGCCAACAAAATGGTTCCATTGTCGGGACCTGTGTTAAAAGGGAACCTGTAGGGAGGATGCTTCTGTGGATTCACATATCTACTATTGACCAATGGTGGGAAATAAACTGCGACGCCTTCATATGGAAAGAAGCGGAGTTGAGGGAAAAATGTATGGAAGATACCCATGAGGCATTCTTTTACTCAAAAAGATTGAGCAACCAATACAAAATATTTTGGGTTAAGTTCCCAGAATAAGTTTTCCATTGGAGAAATAGGCTCCAAGAAGCTCCAGAGTTCCAAGAACGAGTCAAGAGGACCTGAACTCGGGACACAAAAAATATTTTAACACTTCATAGGTTAGATCGTCCAGTCACACGAGCAATTGATTTCTGGATCAATACCACATTAGAAGGATACATTATTGAGCTTGCAACCAAGAATCACCAATATTTTTCATGACCAGAGGCGGATTTCAAGAAATATGCAAGGGGAATACTACTGAGGGAAATCCCCCTTTGGATTAAAGTTTTCTTGATGGAAGAGGGGATGTTGACTATGTCCCCAACTGTGATGTCAGCATAAACATCCTCGCTTGGGGTAGGGTGAGGTTGGGGTAGATTCATGGCCTGAGAGAGGGGAAGTGTTATTTTATAAGGGGGGGAACATTAGGAAATGGACTCAAGAGATGAGCGAGCCTTGAAAAGAGCCACCATAGTTGAGAAGTGGTGGAGCGGAAAGATCAAGAAAGAAGCAAGACAATCCGAGAAGTTGTGGAAAGAAGTCGGACCCGAAGAAGTAGAGGAAAGATAGATGGAATAGTTGTGGAAGATCAGAAGACATGAAAGACTAGCTAGTCAAATATTAAGTGATAGAGAAGAGAAGAGTAGAAGAAGTCCAAAGGAGGGTGGACAAGAAGGAGAAGGTGTAGAAGCCAGAGAGAAGGAATCCAACATGGATCTTGAAGAGGAAAGAGAAGATTCAAGACCGATGACAGGAGAGATAGGGAATCCGGTTGAAGAGACCGCTCCAGAGGAAGAAAACGAGACCCTCCAGATCAAAGAAAACCACCTCGAATCGCCCATACCCAAAGTGTCTTCTATACAAGTGGTAAGTTTGATACTACCCTCTTATGTTAGTTTTGTTCCTATAAAATTAGTTAGTCAATCACAACCAGGAAGTGCGAGTACAGGGAGGATATTGGGATCCACTGGTAGGTCGAAAGAAGGACCGTTAGGTTTCATTGTGATAAGAGCAACAAGATCAACAATGGTTGGTCACGCGAGAGGTTCAATTTCCCAATACCCATAATTCTAGGGTAAGAGAGATGAAGATGTGGAGAAGCACTGGTTCTTGTGCAAAGCAATATGGAGATCCAGAGGGACTCTAGACGCGAATAAGTTGGTTGAGTTTTAGACTACCTTGATAGGTCGTACTCTCAAATGGTACATGAATATTATTGAGCCAGGAGTACCAGGAATGCAAGGTCAAGCGTTCACACTTGGCTAGGTATGGACAAGGTTCATAGCAGAGTTTAAACTACCTCAGTTATATCAACAAGCTCTGTCTGAGTTACACGAGATCCAACAAATGGAAGGTGAATCAACTTGGGAATACATCCAGAAGTTTAAATATGTTATAGGGAGGTTAGCTATCCAATCCATGAGGAACATAAAAGAGAATGGTATATTCAGGGATTGCTACCTCTAACACGGATTCTGCTAACACAACAGTGGATAGCCACTTTGATAGACACCTTAGAACAATCGATGAAGATTGAAGCCATGGCGGGATATCCTGGGAGCCTGAGAGTGACCAGACACCCAACAGATGCGAATTTAGCGCAATTACAAGGGAAAATATCAGTGCTTACAGAAAATATTCAATAACTGATGATACCTACACTAGGACAACCGCAGGTCTGGTGCACCGAATGTTATACAAAAGGACATATGGAAAACAAATGTCCACGAATGAGGGGGATGGAATCTCCTTAGAATCCGATGGGACCCTCACTAGGACCCATGGGAGGAGTTGAACAAGTGTCTGCTAATTTACCATTCCATAACCCCACCCCATATCATGATTTTCTAGGGAGCCAAGCAACACCAACAATTGAGTATTGTGAGATTTTCCGAATCCATGGGCATGGGCCGAGACAATGCCCCATTATGAAGAAATATTCGACAGTACCAAATGAAGTACAATGTGAGTTCTACGCATCTACCAAACATACTACCAATCAATGTAGAGTGTTGGATTCACCTGCAGACAGGTTGGACCGAACAACATTCAGGGTGAATGAAAACCCTCAGGGACCGGTAAGGGGTCAAGGAGGTGGAACCGGAGGAGACTTCATAGGAGGAAGACCCAGGGGAAGAGGGACAAGAAGATGTTATAATTGTGATGAGAAAGACCATGTGGCTAGAGACTGTCCTCATCTGAGGCGACCATGTTGCTCCCACTATAGAACCAATGGCAACGCAACTGAAGACTGCCCATAAATAATTGCAAAATGGGAAGATCGGGTACGTCAACGAGGAACTAACCTCATCAGTTCAGAAATCAAGAGAGTTAGTAAAGGATAATTACCCAACCTCAATATCGTTACTCGAGGAGGAGAAAAGACAGGATTTGATGCTGGTAATCTACCTCAGATCCAGAAAGAAGGACCTAAAGAAGACATGTATGACCCTCTAAGACAAAATTTGTTCTTTAAAAATGCCATAGAATTATTTCATAATATCCCTAGCCCTGAGATGCAAGAGAAACCCCCACAACCTATTGTTTACCCTAATATTGTGCAAGTCCCTGCTTCACCCCCTGCACCAAGAAACCATGTATTCACACCAAGACAACCTAAGTAACCTCAAAATGTAGTTGACCTTTGGTTTCAATTATTCTCTGACATTATCAGGAATGACCAATTAATAGAGAAGTTGTGCAATGCGCTATACCTAGTTTTAGGGAATGAAGAACCCATAGAAGCAATAATAAGGACTAATATTCCTAAGAAGATTACTCAGAGGGTGCAGATAAGGAAAGTACGAACTGGAAAAGAATTCAGAGTAGTAGCCCAGTTAGACGAATTTGAGATTAAGGATGTCATGTTGGATCTAGGATCTGATGTGAACATTCTGCCTAAAAAGACTTGGGAAGCCTTAGGAAAACCCCAGTTGACATATTCCCTAATCCAGCTAAGGATGGCCAACCAGTATTGTATTTTCCCCATAGGAAGACTAGAGAATGTGGAAATAGATGTTGCAGGAGTGAAGACAATAGCTGAATTTGAGGTGATTGAGATCATGGGGGATACAGAACCTTACCCTGGACCACTTGGGATTGATTGGGACTATGAAAACTATGTAGTAATCAACCTAAATAAATACACCGTGACATTTGAAGCATATGGAATCAAGGTAGCTCAACCCTTGGATCTGTATGTAGGTCCCATATATACGGAGCCAACAAACAACAATATGGAGGGAGAAGACTTGGATCAGTTGTACATTATAACAACAAGAACAAGAGACGATTACATAAATCCTACTATTGATGGATCGGTAAGTTGGAGGAGTATACAGTCAGTAGAAGAAGATTCAGAACTAGCATTTGACAGTTGGAAGCAAGGCTCATATGAAATATTCTCAAGGAGATGTGTAACTGTTAGAGAAACTAGATGGGTTGGGACCGAGGTCAGAGAACACCTAGTATATGATGGTACCTTGGGAATGTTGGAGTTACTTCACACACAAATATGATTTCTTTTTCCTAAGGTTTTTCCTTGTTTATTAGTTATAATTATTCATTATCTAGTCTCCTATAATTTAGGGGAGAATATTCCACCTGAAGAATATTCTCTTTCAGTTGACACTTCAGTTTGACTAGTTAAGTTGAGTTTAGATGTTGCACCGTTTTTGTCACCATGCAACATTGGGATCATCACCATGATAATTCGACCTTGCCTTGGTATCATGTCCATAGTGGAACATTAGCCTTGATTCCATGAGTTAACTCCTCCCTATTCTCTGTTCAGTCAGTTAACTGAAGACTAGTTGACTAGTTAACTCAACTAGGTGGTGGTTCACTCCCGTAACTGTTGGTGTGTGTCCAGATCACTCTATACCACCACTATGGCACATTTTTTATCCTCCAGTCGAACTCATTTAGTTATACATAGTATATCATGTGTAAATTATTCATTATTTATAACGGTTAATGAGAATTCTTTCATTATTTTTCTCCTTCTTCTTCTTTCTCAAATTCTCTCTGTAAATGTGTGTATTATTGTTTAGCTAGATCTATTATGTGTAGGTTCAACACATTTACATGGTATCGTAGCCGACGGAATGCTAAGCAAAATCTACACCAAAATATTTTGCAGATACAAAAGATTGAAGACAATGGAAAGATGGAATTCCAAAAAGAATTCATTCTTACACCTTACAACTATTTTGCATGGAAGGAGAAAATAGCCATATATCTACAAATCGGAGGGTTATACAGGTTAACCTTGAATACAGATACATAACCGACATCATCCATAGAAAAATCCAAGTATTTAAATCGCATGGATGAGGCACTCAGAACAATTTGTAGTCTTATTTCTCCCAAAATATTTTTTCACATATCTTCCTGTAAGACTCCCAATGAAGATTGGACCACCTTGGAAGGGATGTTTGGAAAATGGGATGAGATAAGGGGACACATGATGGAGGTATATCTTCTCACATTGGATCCAAAAATCTTCGACAATATCCAAGATTTCTTTACAAAATCAAGGATTTACTATCACAACTCAAAGCTTGCAGGGTTGATAAATCGAAGGAGGAGAAACAAATGGTTCTCACCATTCTCTCCAATATTGTTCCTGAATTCTCTGTATTCATATCCACATTCCATACTGTTAGATTTTCCTCTGGAGCCACCTAGAAGATGCCTTCTCTTGAGGAATTTACCGAATCCCTGACACAAGAGCAAATCTAGCTCATAAACATGGGCACCATCAAAGGCCCAAGGGTGCATGCACTCATTGTGCATGATGGCGGCCACAAATATCATAAATCTAAATCTAAAGATAAATGTAAATCTCATGCACATCCAAAGAAGGAAGGGTACACAAAACCCTTCACTGATGCCTCTGAATCCAAAGGAGAAACGGGAAGAAAAGGAGAGAAATGCATGTAATGTCACAAAGGATTCCATATGGAATACGCATGCATGAAAAAAAAATAGATTTGATGTCTCAAATAATTCATAAAAAGAACCTTTGAGATCACATCCCCGAGGGTGCAAAGAAGAAGAAGGCAAAAGATCTGAATTCCAAGAAAGAAAATTCTAGCCATGCCTTGATTACAATCAACTCCTCTCTTGATGCTTGGATCGTATATTCAAGAGCATAACATCACATGGATTCCTCATAAGCAATCTATTCTTCATTGGATGCATGCAAATGTCCTCCTATTCTGATGGGGGACAACTCTTCTGTAGAAGTCACTGACAAAGGAAGGATTGAACTCACCAATTGAAGCTTTGATAATGTGTTGCACGTTCCCAAACTTTCTTTCAACCTTCTCTCTGTGTATCAGATGACAAATTATGGCACCAGAAATAAATTCATATTCACACCAAATTCTGTGGACATCTACGACATGCAAACCAACTCCAGGGTTGCAACCAGTGAAGTAAAACATCAGTCTAAATTGTATATATTTTCTGAATTCATTGAACCTGATTTTGCTTTGCTTCTTACTCATACTGATGAAAGTAGTATGATATGGGATGAAAGGTTTGGACATTTTAATTTAAGATACATGCAATAGCTTAGCAAGCAAAGAATAGTTGATGTTCTACCAAACATCTATTTATCCAAGGGAGTATGTGAGGGATGTGTTCTCGAAAAAAACCCTCAAGAGAAATTCAACAAAGGAAAGTCTCAGAAATATTCTGCACCTTTAGATCTGATTCAAAGTGACCTTATGGGTTCTTTTATGCATCCATCCATCAACAAAGCGAGGTTTGTTCTCATTTTTGTTGATGATTTCTCACGTTTTACTTGGATCTACTTTGTCAGGAAAAAATCCGAGGTCTTTCAACACCTCAAAGATTTCAAAGCCTTGCTTGAGACACAGTTTGGAAAGAAGATCAAAGTCCTCCGAACTGATATTGGGGGAGAGTATGTAAATCATGACATCCATAATATTTTCCATGAGTAAGGGATCTAGTTGCAACACATAATTCCCTATACTCCGCAGCAAAACGAAGTTGTTGAGCGGAAAAACAAATCTCTAAAGGAGATGGCATCTTGCATGCTACATGCAAAGTCACTACCACAGAGACTATGGGCCGAAGCACTTAATTGTGCAACATACATCCAAAAAATATCTCCTCATAGATCTGTCAAGGATAAGACCCCCTACGAGGCTTGGAGCGGCCTCAAACCGGAAGTGACCCACTTTTGCATTTTTGGTTCACGTGCATGGGCCTGGATTCCCTTTGAAAAGAGGAAGGCACTTGATCCATAAAGAACTAAGTGCATTTTTTTTGGATACCCCGATGGTGTGAAGGGATATCGTCTTATTGATCTTTCCTCGGATCGGCTCATCATTGAGTGTAGTGTCTAATTCGAGGAAAGTGTCTCGCATTTACCTCAACATTCACACACAGACACCTTCACTCTTCCACATGTCCGAGATGATGAGCATGCACATGAAGAATCTTCTTCAGATGATATTTCTAATTCAGAGGACTCAGATGATTCAGATTCAGAGTCGGTACAATTGGATTGTAATGTTCCTGATTTGGCTAGTCTGGGAAACGCTGCTAATGTGTGTGTAGGATCAAAGGTTTACAACATATAAATGATCATACAAATAATAAACATAACAAAGGACTGCAAGTTTGTATTATGATATCTCTGTGGATTACAAAATGGTTGAATGTGACTAAATAATTGATAATACTCGACTAGATCAACATACAAAGGATCTTAGCCGAAAAATAATCAACTGCAACTGAATAAAATAACAACACTCAGCTAGATCAAAAGACAAAAGGATCTTAGCCAGAATACAAATAAGCAACTAAAAGATAATACCCAGAATATGGGAGCACTACGGAATCAATGAAGAATGATGGAAGACCTGGATGATCTTCCTGGTGACTAGGTTGTGTCTTTCAACACCAAAATCAACCAATTGGTGTCTTCCTCCTGAAATACACTGAACTATCTCTCCTAAGATGCGCTTCTCCTCCTCAATGACAAGTCATAATCTGCATAATAAATGAATTAGGTCGCTAACCCTTCCTTTATATCTTTCCAAAACCCTAAATCATGTTGAAACCCTAATTCACTGTTGACTTCCAAAACCCTAAATCACTGCTGAAACCCTAATTCACTGTTGACTTCTATTTTTATCTCATAATGACTTAAAATCACTTTTAACCCTTTTTAGCTCAATGTCACTTTTTGAATATAACACCTGTGACTGGAGTGACCTCTAGTAACCCTGTTTACCCCTCATTGGCCCTGGTTATAGTCTAATGAAGTAGTTTAGACCATTAAGCCTCCTCTCTAGAGCTCGTATTTGGAAAGGGACATTACAATCCTCCCTTCCCAAAATTGCTTGTCCTCAAGCAATACCAGTCCAGGGTGTTGTAACACATGCTCTCTCTCACAAGTTGTGTCCTCTACTGGAATCCCTCTCCATCTGATCAAACACTCTCTGATGACCTTGCTACTCAGTTTCCGCTCCCGAAACTCCAAAACCTCCTCTGTAACTAACTCCAACTGACCCTCCTCATCCAACGAGGGAAGCTCCTCTAATGTGATAATGAATTGTCCCACTACCTTTTTGAGGCAAGACACGTGGAACACGTTATGAATCTTGCTCCCCTTTGGAAGCTCTAGCTCGTAAGCAACCTTGCCTACTCGACGCATGATCCTGTAAGGACCATAAAATATGCGCTTGAGCTTATCGGCCCCACTCTTATTCAGAGATGACTATATGTAGGGTTGGAGTCTCAAGAAAACCAAATCTCCAACCTCAAAGTTGTGCTCTATCATGTGCCTATCCGCACTTATCTTCTGTCGGTTTTGCATTTTCTGTAGGTTCTCTTTCAACAACTTGAGAATCTCCTGACTCTCTATGATCCAATCCTTGGCCTTGGGAGCTCTTCTCTCCCTGAAGACCAAGTCTACCAAAGTGGGAGCATCATATCCGTACAATGCTCGGAAGGGTGTCATACCAATGGACATGTGGAAGGTGGTGTTGTAGCAATGTTCTCCTAAATGTAACCACTTTACCCACATTCTCTATTGTCCTCCTACATAGTTCCTCAAATACCTTTCAATCCACTTGTTGACAATATCGATCTGCCCATCTGTTTGAGGGTGATAGTTGGTGCTAAGTGTCAACTCTGTCCCCACCAACCGAAACAACTCTCTCCAAAATGTCCCTATGAACTGACTGTCCCTTCCACTGACAATGTTCTTCGGCAACCCATGAAGTTTGAAAACCTCCCTAAAGAAAATCTTGGCTAACTGAACTGCGTTGTACTATGTCAATATGGCGTAGAAGTGAGAAAACTTGGTCAATTTGTTGACCACTACATAGATACAGTCCTTACCCTGGACCTTGGGTAGACCTGTGATGAAGTCCATAGATATACTCTCCCATTTCTACTCTGGAATGGGGAGTGGATGAAGTAGCCCTGCTGGAGGAGCATGCTCTGACTTGTTCTGCTGGCAAGTCACACACTCACTGACGTGTCTTATAATGTCTTGTTTGAGGCCCTTCCATGAGAACCTCTCTCTGATTTGTTTGTAGGTTTTGAAGAACCCTTGATGGCCTACTAGAGGTGAGTCATGAATTACGGTGAGGATCTTCTTCTTAAGCCCTTAATCTGGCACCAAGTAGACTCTATCCTTGTAAAATATGACATCATCAATGATCCTATATCGGTCATCCTGTATCTTCCCATCCATCACCTCACAAGCGAACTTGTTCTTGGAATATTCTACTAACAAGTGGGATTTCCAATCTACTGAAATCTCCATCAAAGAACATGTCGCAGGTCTCCTCGATAGTGCATCGGCCACGATGTTCTTCTTCCCCTTGACATACTCTATGTCAAAGTCGAATGCCTGTACCTTTGTCACCCATTCTTGTTGGCGCTCACTGAGGTCCTTCTGCTCAAGGAAATACTTCAAACTATTGTGATCGGTCTTGACCACAAATTTACTGCCCACCAAATATTGTCTGAACTTGGTCAAGGCATGCATGATTGCCAACATTTCCTTGTCATAAATGTAGTACAACCTCTCAGGTTAACTATTCTTCTGAGTCTCGAATACAATGGGGTGTCCTCCCTGCATCAAAACTGCAACGATCCCTTCGTCGGATGCGTCACACTCTAGTACAAATGGCAAGGTGAAGTCTAGTAGTGCCAACACTGGACAAGTGCCCATGAATTCCTTCATGTGATCAAAGGATTCCTGTGATTTCTTGGCCCATATGAAGGCCCCATGCTTGGTAAGATCTGTCAACAGTACTCCAAGATGAGAAAAACCCCTGTCAAACCGCCTGTAATAGCTTCACAGCTCGAAGAAGATCCTCAATTTTGTCACGTTCTTGGGCGTCGGCCAATCTAGAATGGCCTTGATCTTCTCTTGGTGAACTTGTACCCCCTGTGCACTTATGATGTGGCCTAAGTAAAGCAACTCTATCATACCGAACTCACACTTGGACTCTTTGGCATATAGTGACTGTGCCTCCATGATGATTAATACCTCATCCAGGTGCCTAATATGCTCTTGCCATGACCGGCTATAGATCAAGATGTCATCGAAGAAAACCAAGATTGATTTCCTTAACTGATCCCTGAATATATGGTTCATGCAAGACAGGAATGTAGCAGGTGCATTGGTTATCCCAAATGGCATAACCAGGAACTCGAAGTGTCCAAAATGACATCGAAATGTCGTCTTCTCTATGTCCTGCTCTCAGATGTTGATTTGATGATATCCATAGCGTAGATCAATTTTTGAGAAGAAAACTGCCCCATGTAGTTCATCCATCAACTCGTCAATGTGTGGGATAGGGTATTGTTTCTTCATGGTTTTCTTGTTCAAGGCTCGGTAATCAATGCACATCCTCATGGTTCCATCCTTCTTCTGAACTAAGATAACTGAAGAAGCAAATGGGCTACTGCTCGGTCTGATGTGTCCCATCGCCAACAATTCTTTGATTTCCTTCTCTATCTCATCCTTGAACCTCCTAGGATGATGATAGGGGGGTGATGTATATATATATATATATATATATATATATAT
>JZKD02S0519648.1:58635-73102 GCA_000966675.3 Picea glauca | reverse complement strand
TTGGATATTATTGTAACAGAGCGCTGCTCGATTGGAGGTTGCCCCCTCGAAGAGGCCTGTGAACATTACTATCTGATTCAAAGTGCTATTTCTGTTGCTATTTCGTATATCATTTTTGTTTATTGTGAAGATTATGCTGGATATTTTACTATTATTCTGTCATTTCTAGCATTTCATTTCTGTTCTGCATATTTTATATATCTGGTATCTTGCAGATTTGTTCCCAAATACCTTTTCATAATTAAAATGGATCAAAGGAGTTATGGGAGAAATCAAAATCGAATTAAAATCAGGATCAAATCCTGTGAGGCATAGACCATATTTCCTTAACCCTAGAGTAAAAGAGAAGGTTAAGAAGGAGATAGACAAGATGTTGGAAGATGGACTTATTTTGTAGTGGAAGAAGCAGAATGGGTCAGCCCAATAGTCATCCAAAGAAAGAAAGGCACTGAGGATATCAGGGTCTGTGTAGACTATAGAAGCCTTAACTCTACCTATGTGCATGACCCTTTCCCAACACCTTTTACTGATGAGGTGATAGAATAGGTTACGGGGAAAGAAGCATACTCATTTACAAATGGATTTTCAGGCTACCACCAAGTAAGGATTGTCGATGAGGAAAAAAGGAAGACCACATTCATAACACAATGGGGGTCTTTTGCATACAATGTGATGCCTTTTGGCTTAAACAATGCCCCTGTAGTTTTCTCCAGGATTGTAATAGCATCTTTTAAAGAATTCATTCACAAGTTTATAGAAGTTTATATGGATGATTGGACAATATACAATCTTATCAAGGAACATGTACCGTTGTTACATATGATGTTTGACAGATGCAGAGAATTGCAAATATCATTGAATCTCATAAAGTGTATCTTTTGTGTACCACATGGAAATTTCTTGGGCCACATAGTGTGCCAAGAGGGATTAATGGTAGACCCAACCAAAGTTGTGGTTATTGTGAATATTCCGCCAACTACGAGTGCTAAGAAGTTGTGCTCCACACTGGAACACACAGGGTACTATCGCAGGTTCATCAGAAGATATCCAAACATTACTGCACCTATGGAAAATCTATTGAAAAAGGATGAAATGTTCCAATGGACCCCATAATGTGATAAAGCGTTCGATACCCTAAAGGAGAAGCTCAACACAACATCGATTCTGATATTCCCAAATTGGGAAAATGAATTTCATGTCCACGTATATGCTTAAGGTAATTTCCTTAGGAGCTAGCTTAGCGCAACCCGGAGATGGAACCATGGATCATCCTATCTACTTTGTGAACAGGAAGTTGTCCCAAGCTGAGTGCAACTACACAATGACAGAAAGGGAGGGTTTATCCATGATTTATGCTTTTCATAAATTTAGACACTATTTGTTAGGTTCTCATTTTAAGTTCTTTACTGATCATTTTGCATTGAAATATATAGTTAACAAACCTATATTGGAAGGGAGAATTTGTAGATGGATGCTATTGTTTCAGGAATTCTCTTTTGAAGTGATCATTAAGCCTGGAAAATGCAACGTAGGACCTCATCATCTATCTAGATTAGAGTCAGGGGAAAGTGGCAGAGAAGTTGATGATCAACTCCCAGATACATATTTTTTCCGGGTTGAGGGCATACAAGAGTATATAGAAGACATAAAAT
The DNA here is from genome assembly GCA_000966675.3 of Picea glauca. Taxonomy (NCBI): domain Eukaryota; kingdom Viridiplantae; phylum Streptophyta; class Pinopsida; order Pinales; family Pinaceae; genus Picea; species Picea glauca. Next base: position 71,450 of record JZKD02S0519648.1, on the reverse strand, counting down.
TCTTATTAAGTACATGAGTCTGCCCAGAAACATATTCCGCAACCCAGAAATTCCATATGGTTGTTAGAGCAATGGACTATTAGTGGATTGCAGGGAAATTGTATAAATTGGGACTAGACAGTATCCTCAAGAGATGTGTCTTAGATCATGAAAGGGAGGATAGATTGTGGGAGTGCCTCAGTGGAGTTGTAGGAGGTCATGTAGGAGGAAAGGATACTGCGCAGAAAGTCCTCCAAGCTAGACTTTGGTGGGAAATGCTCTTCAAGGATGAAAATGTATATGCTAGATCATGTGATGCTTGTCAAAGAGTGGGTAAGTCGTCACGATGAGATGAATTACCACTTCAATGAGATCATTCTCTACAGGAATTTGAAAAGTGGGAAATTGACTCCATTGGACCGATCAACCCCATAGCTAAGCATTCAAAGGCTAGATACATTATTACCGCAACTGACTAGTTACACATTGGGCTGAGGAAGCAGTTGTTCAGGACTACTCGACTGATACTGCTACTAGGTCATTTTTGAGAATATTATCACTCGATTTGGATATCCTAGGAGTCTAACCAGTGATCGTGGAGCTCATTTTATTAGTATCACTATAGAAAATCTTACATAAGAGTTCTTGATCCAACTTCACAAAAGCAACCCCTACCACCCGTAAGCCAATGGAACAATAGAGGCATTCAACAAGATTATGGAGAGGTTTAACAAAGGTCTGTCACAAAAACTGGGAAGATTGGGATGACAGAGTTCCAGCAGAACTATGGGCTTATAGGACAACCACAAAGAAACCCCACAAGTACACGCCATTTCAGATATTTTATGGGAAAGAGGTTGTGGTGCATGCATAATTCATTATTCCAAGTTTGTACATTGCCCAGATCACACACATGTCAGAGGCAGAATCTGTCGCGCAGAGACTCATGGAGTTACAAGAACTCGAGGAGACAATAGTTTTAGCAGACTTCCATCAGTCGGTTGAGAAAGAAAGGCAAAAATCTTGGCATGATAGACACATTAAGACTAAAGTATTTGTGCAAGGAGACAGGTTCCTACTCTATGAAAGTTGGTACCAAAATCATCCTAGCAAGTTGCGCATGCATTGGTTGGAAACATTTATAATTGTAGAGATTCGAACCTCAGGAGTAGTCAGACTTGCACAACTAGATGGTATGTTGTGGTTGGGATGGGTGAATGGCGCTCGCCTGAAACCCTATATGTCTCAGAACTGAGCAAAAAGGACTGTTTCTCTAGTTCGAAAGAGCATGTATAATACTTATATTTAAGTTTTCTGCATTTTTTGTAAATTTAGTTAATAAAGTCGATGTGTGCAGTGTTGCACCGAGACATGTAGTTCATTTATTTTTTTGACTAAGTGTTGTTTGATGCAGAAATGCTTACTCAACAACACAAGATTAGAAGCATAAAGAACCCATTAATGACAGTCATTAATATGACAGGGACCCCTTTGTGGTCAAAGGGAGAACGAATCTGAACACAATCTGAGTCCATGTGCCACACAAACCCAGTGTAGTCAAAACCTTTATTGCTATTACGGTACCCCATCTAAATTCAGATAATCCATAAAGCCTCAACATGTGAAGATGCAATCGGAATTCACACTAGGATTCCAATCCATCAAATGGAAATGTATGAAATAGGCCACATCCCTGTCCAACTTGCATAGTAAAGGCCATAATCGCCCAATAGGATTTACCCCATTAACTCGTACTATTGGAAAAATTAGATCCAATTTGCGTCCATATGGTCATGATAAACAACAGTTATTATTGGACTTTCCAGCTAAGCCTAAGTACAAGTCTCTGAGAAATCATCATAGAACGCATTATTTTCAAAGAAATTAGCGATTTTCTAATTCCGAAGAGTGAGCAAGCCTATGTATCCCTGAGACCCGTAGTTGTGACCACCAAATCCTTATTTCGTCGTGGAATTTGATCATATCCAAAACCCACAATGTCGAGAGATACAGGAATACGAGGCACCATGTCCAAAGACACGGTACTAGATGAGCCCTATGACCCCCAAGTCAAGGTCCTGGGTGATCTAAAGGGGAAGGTGGAGCAAGTCAAGCTCCTTGATCTTGACTTAACAGACCCAGTCTTGTTCCCCCAGATGAACATTGACATCTTCTAGAGTATTTCTCCAGACGAGTTGGGAGGCATGCAGTTTGTGCCAAAGCCTGAATTCATCAACCTCTTCAACTCGACTATAATGAACCTCAAAGACCTACTAGTGTTTTGTACCACTGGTGATGTTGCGCGATGCACCAAATTCCTAATCATTAGGGTGCACAACAAAAGTCTCTAGTTGGATAGGTGGTATCCAATCCATGATGAGGGCATTCATCATCTTACTGGACTGTCCCTCGAAGGCAAGGACGTGTCTAAAGGATTCCAGGGTCCCAATAAGCATGGAAAGAAGAAAGGGGAGCCCAACCTCTATGAAAGGTTCCACACACAGAGGGGGGGGGGTGCACAGCCAAAATTCACCCCATATTACTAGAAATAGTCAGGATTGGCTGCTATATCATATCCAACAAGTTTATGAGGTCATATTACAAGGGAGAATGCACGCCGGATGCATTATTAGTAACATATTTTTGAACCAATGGCACTATATTAAACTGGTGTAGTTACCTGCTGGAGGAACTACTCGTGGCTTGCAAGGAATCCCAAGAGAAGGAAGGCACCTTCACATACAGATACTATTTATGGAATTCACAATGATAAAGTGGAAGCCACCCACTGGAAGACCATTGGATCCAGCAGAAAAGGGGCACCTTGCGAAGATGTTTGAGCCTTGTCATTCTGGGACAGACTCGGAGAACACAACCTTCAACAACATGGCATTCTCCAAGTGGTACAACAGGCTTATCGATGCAACGCATAGGTTGCACATTTCTAAGGAGTTCCTCAACTACAACATGAGGAACATCGCTTTCGGCATGAATCAGAACCATACGTTTGTATGGACGAGGCATCCCAATAGGGAATACTTCCATTCAAGGATGTTGTCATTCTATCTAGATGAGGAGGCTTTAGACAAAGAGGTAATGTCGTGGCCGAGATTTAAATGCAACCCGCGCAAGTTGGGGATGCACTACATTTTTCCTGCCGAGCTAATGAAGAAGAAAGGAAAAGAAGAAGGGGTAGAAATGAGCTCAAGCTCAGAGCCGCAGAAGAAATAATCTTCAGAACAGTCAGACTCAGAAGAGGAGGAAGAGATGCAACCATTGGAGTGCAAGAAATGAACGATGTCAATCTTCCCACAGCTTCCAGATAAAGCCATGTTGATAGGTAAGGATTTCAATGATATCCTGAGTGTTGCGTTCTTTACAGAATCAATGGTGAATAATTTCATAATCGTGGTCTCCCTGAGCAAAATTCTGAACCCACCAACCCTTTCATCCGCCATCCTCCGCACTCACTCAATGGTCTGAACAACCCTCGTCATCCATATTCAGGACCATCCTAATCCTAACACCCCTTTATCCACCATCATCACTGAGCACCCTCCATCATCACCACAACCCCAGTCGCCACCCCCAAAAACCACTAGTCCACCCCAAACCATTGATCCAGAGCTGATGCAGCTCGATCCCCCAGAACAACCAGAGTGATAACTCCCAGAAAAATACCAGGAGTTTCCTGAGAAGATACCATAAGTTTTTGGTCCAAATCCATAAGTACAAGAGCAGAGACTGTAGCTGACTGGTCCAAACCCAGATGCCTAGGACCAACAGATTGTTCCTTTTGTGCAGAAAAAGGACACTCAAATGGTGGGGGAGTTGCAAACTCAAAGATCCCTGCACATTTTCTCAATGACCAAGGTTGAGGGTTCCCAGGGAATCGCAACTCCAGAAGCAGATGCAAGTAAAGATAAGGAGATACCAGAGGTTCAGAAGAAAACTGAGTCAACTTCCGAGCAGAGTGTGACATCTGTGCAGGAAAAGATGGAGTTAGTTCTCCAAAACCCTCAACAATGCGCAGAGTTGTTGCAAATCTTCCTGGACAGAACAAATGTTCTGACACTTCTTCCATCAACATTGAGGTTGAGGTTGGTGCCAGGACCATCCACAGGGGAGGAGAAAGTGGAGACTCCTTCATAACACTCAACGACCAGTGGACTTCCACTATAGACTTGAGCACCTAGGGATGCAACATCGTATTCCATTGACCTTTCACAATGGCTAGTAACACACTTGGTTGGAATGATCAAAGAATCAACTAATCAACTAGAGAAGAGGCTCCAGCAGGTGGAGAGGTCTGCAGAGTTTGCAAGGGAGGAAGCTCTCCTTTTGAAAACATGCAGAAAACAAGAGGAACATGCAAATATCCAGGTCGAGCACAGACTGGAAAGAGTCCAAGAAAGGCTTGTTGAATCTTGGCTGAAGATTTGGAAGGTCGCACCCCAACTACCTAAAGTCAATGATGTTGGAGAGTTGGAGCATCAGATTGAATTTCTCCAAGGAGCATGGTCACAATTGGCCATTTGTGTTGAGCATCTAGAAGTGTAGTTGCGGCAAACTCAACAAGAAGCAGAGCATCAACCTTGGAATTTGTAGGAGCAAATGGAGAAGATAGTGTTATAAGGAAACAATGCCTGAGCAACACTACATAAGCGCACAACTGAGTGCACAAATATTTTCAAGGAAGTCAGTGATTGGATGGGCATCATCGCTAGACACAGCCAGACCTTGGAGGATGTGAGCACTATAATCCAAGTATTTAATTAAGAAGTTGCGACCACGATGGACCCACTAGAGCAACAACAAAAGTTTGACCAGATCCAACAAGCGAAAAATGAGCTGAGCACCCTATTTGAGGCACAATCCATAGCTAAGAAGGAGTTGTGCGACTTCTGGCCTGTCATTCAGATAGTTTATATGCAGATGCATCAATTCAATGCAACAACATATTTTGAATGAAAATCCTTGGTCGCATCCAAGCCCAAGGGATTCATTACATATGCGACCCAACAGTTCGTCGTCGAGGCCTCACTCCTTTCCAGGAAGTTGCAGGGTAAATTTGGAAGCTTTTAAGAAGTGAGGAAGCAGGCCTTGGAGTTGGTACCAGAGTTGGGCCCTTTGTTTGAAGAGGAAAAATAATATAAAGCGCAAGCATAAGAGAAAAATAAAGAGGAAAAGTAGGACAAGGGAAAACAACAGTTGCTCCTTGAAGCTGTGAAAGAGTCAAGTACTTGAATCGAGGGTGAGTCAAGGTTTGTGGTTTGAGCCTGTTGGGCCCTTAATTTTTGGATAAGAAATTGCACAAGAAGGACTACAGTCCCAGTTTTGGCCCAGTATGAGTTGCACAAGTTATAGAAGAAGATGGACAACATATCAAGGAGAAGAAACATAAATCAGTTACGAAAACGCCAACACAATGCCAACAAAGCAAAAGAGGTTGTAACAAAACAAGAAAGTGTGCAAGAAAAATACATAAGACATGAATTAGATTATATATAAGGATGAATATGATTGAAAAAGAGTTGTTGTTGAATCGTGGTTGTAAAAGGGTTGTTGTTGTTGTTGGATCGTGATTTCAAAAGGGTTCGGTTTGATTCTTCCTTTGTTGTTAGGTTGATGTAATAGTTGTTGTCTACTGCTGAGAAGTCTGATTTTGAGTCTATAATGTAATTTGTACACCATTTTGGGAGTTAGTACTCTATGACATGAGTCCAGAGCCAAGATTCTATAACAGAGCGCTACTGCGTAAATCTAAGATTGTAATTGAAAAAGATCTGAAGATGATATATGAATAAGGATCCAAAATTTCAAAATATGTTGTGTCTTTCTGTATTTATCCTTATGCATCGTATATTTACAATAATTCTTTATGGTTCATAAGTTCCACATGATGTCTCTGTGTTTAAATGTTTTTCCGCAACATAAGTAGCTTCAGTTCTTACATATATGAGTTCATATATGTTATGTAGTTAGATGTCTTGCGCAAGAACAGGATGAATCTTGAAGGTTCTGTGAATCTTCCTAAGTATTTCCCTTTCCCTTCCCTATCCTTTCATCTCAACAATGCTTCGGGTGAGACTTCTTCTCTTCGGATGAGATGAAAATGCCAGCGCTCTAAACTACTCGGTACCTTTTGTTGGTAACCTCAGAAGGACCCTAGTCTAATCAAACTTGCACTAACAATATATATTTTGGGTTTGGAAAGAAACATGATATCTTTCAACAAGATGAGTGATGCAGGGGTGTATACTCTCTTTCATAAGGATACCTACAAGATGGTAAAAGGTGCAATGGTCTTAATGAAAGGATTTTGGATTGAAACCCTATTCAATTTATTAGGAATGTCAACTCGATTGGATGCAACAACATCGTTTTTCATGAAGTTGACTTGACTTCGAATCGACTCAAATCAACTCAGGATGAGTCGATTCAACTCGACTTGACAAGACCTTGTCAAAACAACCCAACCATGCTATGGCATGAGAGGATGGGACATATTGGAGAAAAAGGACTTCAAGATATGCATAACAAAGGTATGGTCGAAGATTTTCCTGAATGTAATTTAGAAGTCGAGTTTTGTGAACATTGTATATATGGAAAATAAAGTCAGGTGAGGTTACCATACGGAGTGACAAGGGCAAAGGGGATTTTAGAATTGGTTCATAGTGATGCGTTTGTCCTTGTTTCAGTGCCTTCACTTGGTGGATCCCTGTATTATGTCTCCTTCATAGATTATTTTTCCAGGAATACATGGATATATTTCCCAAGGAAGAAATTAGAGGTTTTCGATAAATTCAAAGAGTTTAAATCTCTTGTAGAAAACCAGATAGGTAAGAAGATTGAGGTGTTGAGAATTGACGATGGTGGTGAATTCTGTGGAAAGGAATTTGATCAGTTATCCAAGCATGTGGCATAGAACGCATAAACACCACACCATATACCCCAAAACAAAATGGAGTTGTTGAGAGAATGAAAATAACAATGATGGACAAGGCAAGGAGCATGCTCAATGGTGTTGTGTTCGAATAAGAATTCTAGGCGGAGGCAGTCGACACTACAAAATATCTAGTGAATATGTCTCCTTCATCAATGCTAGTCGACACAACTCCACATGAGGTATGGTTTGGTAAGAAGCCGTCGGTTTCACATATCAAAGTATTTGGTTGTGATGCATTTGTGCATGTTCCCAGGGAAAATAGGAGCAAGTTGGACAAGAAGGCATTCAAGTGTATTTTCATTGGAAAAAAAGAAAGAATGAAAGGATGTAAGCTTTGGGATCTTGCATTAAGGAAAGAAGTGTACAATCAATATGTTGTATTCATAGAAGTCAGAAGGAAGTATGAGTATGAAGTTATAGTTCAAACAAATAATAATCCAGAGAACGTGCGGTTTGAACCAATGAACAAAGAAGGTGATTCAAATGAGTTGATTGAATCAGATGAAGAGGTGGAACAACCGACCCCGGTTGTAAGTAGGATAGAAAAATTAAGAAAAACAATCAAAAGGTATATTCCACCCAAATTTTGTTCCACATTTGTGTTAAATTCCACTGACGAAGAGCCCAATTAGGTTAGGGAGGTAGTTGACTCAACAGAGGGAAAACTCTGCAAGGATGCCATGGTTGAAGAGATGGAATCCTTGCATAAGAATGAGACATGGGATTTAATAGAATTAATAATGGAATAAATTGCATTGCTAGTAAGTGGGTATTCAATAAGAAAATGAATGATGTAGTTTAAGTCAAGAAATTCAAAGCTTGAATGGTAGCGAAAGGATATTCCAAAGTCAAAGGAGTCGACTTCGGTGAGATTTTTTCCCTTGTTGCAAAATTAAGTTCCATTAGAGTACTAATGTCTCTGGTTGCAACATTTGATTTGGAAATAGAACAGATGGATGTAAAGACAACATTCCTACATGGGAACTTAGAAGAATAAATCTACATGAAACAACCTAAAGGATTTGTAGTAAGGGGAAAGAAAGATTCGGTGTGCAAATTGAAAAGATCCCTTTATGGTATAAATCAATCACCAAGGTTGTGGTACAAAAAGTTCGACACATACATCCGTATTTTGGGATTTGTGAGGAGCAAATTTGATCACTGCATATATTCCAAAGAAGAAGGTGGGTGTTTCATATATGTAGCATTGTATGTCAACGACATGTTGCCGATTGGAAATAACATGAACACAATAAAGGAGGTGAAGAAGTAGCTATCCTCCAAATTCGAACTTCATTCTGGGAATGGAGATCAAAAGAGATCAAGTAGCTAGAAATATCTGGTTGAACCAAAAGAAGTATATTGAAACAATATTGAAATGTTTAAACATGGAGGATTGCAAACCTGTGAAGGTGCGAATTCCTGTGGGAGCAAGGCTAACTGTTGAACAATGTCCAAAGACACATGAGGAAATAGAGGACATGGCATGTGTTCCCTATGCAAGTGTTTTGGTAGTATAATGTATGTGATGGTCTGCACTTGGTCAGACATTTCCCATGAAGTGGGAGTTTTGATCAGATACATGTCGACACCTGGAAAGGAGCATTGGACAACTGTCAAGAGAGTATTTAGGTATTTGTGTGGCACAAAATAGTATTCTATATTCTACCAAGGAAAATGTGGAGGTGACAGTGAATTAAATGTACATGTCTTTGTCAACTCTGACTGGGCTAGAGATCTGGATCGTTGAAGGTTGACCAATGGATAGGTGTTCAAGATGTTCGGTGGAGCAATCAAATGGATGAGTAAGTTACAAACGATTGTAGCCTTGTCAACAACATAATTTGAATACATGGAAGCCACTCATGGAAGCAAATAATCAGTATGGTTCACTACTACATATGACCAAATTTGCCATAGTTTTTCGTTGCTATTGCCACACATATCTGTTGCATTTTCTATGAAAGAAAATACTATTTTTCGTGGAAATTTTTTCGTCACTATATCCACAAACCAGGTATTTGTGGAAACAGCGATGAAATAATCCCTCCACGTGTCATCATCCTTAATATAGGTTTACCTTAAAAAACGTGGCAATAGCGACGAAACTTCGTCGCAATAGGGACAAAAAACCCTGCCAAAGTAAAACAATTAGCAACAAATTACGACACAAATGCCATACGTGTGACGCAAAAGCATGGAAAGTTGTGATGAAAAAGCGTGGCAATAGCGACAAAAAAATATTGGCAAAGAAAAAACTTATGAAGAGCTTACAACGCAGATGTTATATGTGCAACGCAAAACTGTGGAAAAGTGCGACGAACGTTCGTGGCAATAGTGACGAAAATCCTTGTCAGACTAAAACCTAATCATTACCTTGCGACGAACTTTCGTCGATATTGTCATGCCTCCTGTAGGTTTTTTAAAAAAAAATCTGCATAAGAAGCTGGATGTTGGGATTCGTGAGATCTTCTAAAACAATGGATTCAACCATGTGAGTGGATGGGGGACATAATTAGAATTAGGGTAATAGGGCTCTATGGAATTAACTGGATCATCTCCCACTATGATTTTATAATTATTATGAAGTGGGGTATATTTAAAGGAATTACTTATATCCTCACCATCCTTGATGTGGGTAATACCAAAAAATACATAATACACATGCTTGTGTACAATTGATTAATAAATGGGAGGAACAATACATGAGATAGAGTAGTGATAATATGGTGAATTGTGAGATTTATATCCATGGTGAAAATATAAAAGGTTGTGCCTACATTGGGATCAATATCGTCACCTAGTTTGGAGCCAATTCTAGCACAAACATGAGAGATGCAAATCAAGGACCCATATATCAAGCTTTATAGTGAGCACCAAGGTKTGATGTACTATGAAAGAAAGGTTASTTTAAATATGTAATTAAGGTGATGMARGAAKYTATTCATGCTAGAAACATAGTTACTATGAATGCAAGAAATAGAAAACCTTCCATAATTTGGCCACTAAGCCAATGCATGATTCTACTAGTATATATAGTGGAAGATGAAGTCAAAGAATTTTTGAAATTTTTTCTATAGATAATAGACAATGATAAATCCACAACAAATCTAAGGGAGGTCCTTGGGCCAATTTTAGAGTCACAAATAGAGGCACAATATAGGCCCTTAAAGCATGTCTATTGAACAAGGTATGGAAAATAATTTATCTTAAATGCATTGATTCAATGATATGAAGTGTGAGAAGTTATGCTCAACTTCGGGTTGGATGTTAACATTCCACTGAAGTAATCATGGGAACTCATGGGATGACCAAATTGGGTCCACTTATTGATATAGTGGTATTTAGTGAACCAATCACACATGTTCCCCATTTTCAAATTGGCGAGATGGAATTTTATCCCGATTGTGTGAATATTTATGCTTACTTTGAGTTCATTGACATAGTAGATGAAAAATATCCATACCTAGTATTGTAATGGATTGTTTGGGAATTTTATAATGTGTACATTTGATAAGAAGGGTTATTGGATGGTATATCCATTGGATCTAATGTAGGGAAATACATTTCTTAAATAGATAGAAGAAGTATTGGATGAAGGTGTTTTTCGATAATCTCACCATAGGATAGTGGGAAGACTACATTAATCCAACTGCTAGTGGAAAGTTGAGTTGGAGAATAGTATTATCCTATGTCATTTATTCCAAAGTGTCCATCACTTTTGGGCCACCTAGGGATTATGAGAATTAATTGACACAAATATGCACACTACCAAAATCCATTAAGTGGATTCATGTAGAGATTAAAGATCCACTATTGTTTAATGGCACAACTAATGCCACAAAGTTTATGGAACACATAACTTAACACATCATGTTTGAATAGAGGGTATAACCATTGGATATCACTTTGGTATATATCCTTTAATGATTGTGGGAATTTCATTATGAACTTTGGACTCACGAGAAGATATAGTAGGAATAGGAACGTACTAGACATAAGGTTTGTGTTGACCCATGTTCCCATCCATCGATCTTGATAAGGACAAGATATTGATATGATCCGAAAGACTTTGAAAGTCCAAGTCATAGGGACTATGAGGGACTATAAGAGTAGTGTAACTTAGTGGAATGTATAGGGCTATACGGGCTCGAACCATAGACCTTCTTGGTAGAACATAACAAAGTTCTTATTATCAAAATAATTTGAACTGTTCCAAGAACCCAAAATGCATTTTAGCACATTGGGCTCTTTCATTAAAGGATATTGTTTGCTAATGAACTAGTTAATTCATTTCATCTACTAGGCACATGAATATAAGTAATAAATGAAAAATGACACTCAAGGAGTCTCACCTGCAAAAGCTTTCGTCGAAGAGTAGGATCATGAACATAAATCAATCTTTTCCAAATAGTCCCTACAATTCAATGGTACTTCTTATATAGTGGAGCATGTGGATCATTGTGAAACTCACTAGTATACATAGGTAATTTGTATTTAGTAGTGGGTGCATAAATGTGTGCCCACCTTAGAGTCATTGTTGAAGAATTGGTACCTATAGAAGAAAAATGAAATGATAGATGACCTACTGACCATAACTACAATTTAAGTTCTATGACACTTTTAAACTTTGTGAGGAAGATATGTTGATTAGTGGGGATATAAAACACATTCAATGTTTCCCAATAATGGGACTACCATAATGTTTGACCATAGATTATGTAGAGGATGATGTCACAAAAGAATTTCATTCTCTGTGGTTTGAATAAATAGAGGTGCACCATGTAGTCACATAAGCCAAGAATACCAACTATATAGTTCACTATCATGGGATATTGAAGACAAATAGTCGATTTCAGTATGGAGGATGTGTCTAAGTTGGCTATTATTGGTGACTATTTGTATGAAAACATCATTGCAGACATTGTATATTTTATTTGAGAGTACACTCACATATTCCCATGTAGCATCTTTGAGATGAAAAGAGTGAGAGAAGAACATTGGGAGATGAATATAGAATTGACGCCTGACACCTGATCTACCAAGAAGTGACTATATAGGATACATTCACATTATAAGGAATATGCTAAACAATAGATATGTGATATGATAACTATTGGTTAGATATTTTCAGTGGAACAATAAGATTCCATTAGTTTAATAGTCATCTAGGGTGTGAAAAAGGTGGAATAATTTTTTCTATGGAATGTTTTAGATTGAGTCAGGCCTACATACATGATCCCTTTCATACACATTTTAGTCACGAGATTACCAAGAAAGTGACAAGGAATGAACCTTACACCTTCATAGTAGGATTATTTGGCTATCATAAAATCTGTATCATCAAGGAGGATAAGATGAAAACCATTTTTTCTATGGAATGGTGATTGTATGCATACAATCTCATGCCCTTTGGCCCAAGTAATGCACCAATTATGTTCTCTAGAATGATGTTTGTTATGTTCAATGAGTATATCCATAATTTCCTTGAGCTATATTTTCAATTATTGGCAATGTATATCTAACTAAAGGGTCACATGGCTAAACTAATGTTGGTGATGGAAAGACGTTGATTGATCTAGTTGTACCTAAATATTAATAATTTCATTTTCTACACCCCATTCAACATCCTCTTGGATCATGTTATCTAGAACGAAGGATGTTTAGTCAAACTAATGAAAATCATAGTAATTTTAGAATATGTATTCACTAGAGAATGTCCCTGTGTTATGTTCATGCAAGGTATTACCATATATTTATCATGGGGCATGTTCAACTAATAATGTAGAAGGAGGAACTACTATGAAAAGGTGTCCCATTTGTATGGATTGTAGAATGTGAAAAGGGTTTTTCCAAGTTAAAACGATGGATGGTTATGGCTCCAATT
>JZKD02S0519648.1:31213-43311 GCA_000966675.3 Picea glauca | reverse complement strand
AATCAAAGTTTCCCAAGTCAACTGAGTTTGACTCAGTGCTTTATCCACTATCAATTTAACTAGTTTATGGTGGCTAATAACAGTAACAGGATCTTTGGACTTTTGTGTCCTTAAATCGACTTCATGTAATACAGTATCTAGGAAGAAAGGAAGGTTAAGTACTAACCGTTGCTTCAAGGCTGCCAGCAATTTAAGATGGTGTGGCTGAATTACATCGTATCGTCCATCACAGGTGATGTAGCACTGAAATCCCTGCCAATTCCTTCCACGGTTCCTTGAGGGTACTGGGATTAAGTCCCTTGCCTTTTTTGTCCAATTCTTCCCCCAATTCTGTGAAATATTCCACGGCTTCCCACAGCTTCGTGTATTTCCCTGTCCATTGAATGCCTATGTTAGAGAGGCCTGTGAGCTCTACTATGATTTCCGAGATAATTGGTATTCATATACCCTGCACCGTAGAGATTTCGACTTGCAGGTTTTGAAAGAATTCTAGTGTGACATTTGTGTCATCTCCTTGCAAGCGATTGAAGTATTCGGTCCACCCTAGCCGATGTAATATTTCTCTTGCATGTTCTGTAACCCAGAGTAATGTCAGCTCTCTATGCACACTTCTGCCACCCATATTTCTATGAGAAATAAAGAACGACTATCATTCCTGTTTACAAATTCGGTTAGACCAGCTTTGGAGAAGTAGATGTCAGAAATGGAAAATATCAACGACGACAAATGTATAAAGACGTTTGTTTTGTATTTATTGCAATCATTACAGCTAGTCGGGAAGTGTGTTGAGCATCCCCCTCATTAATGTAGAGGTCTTCCTGGACCGTCAGTGTAGGCAGAAGCAATGAGTGTGCTTATTTTGGGTGAGAGGTAATGATTGCATTGTCACCGTCAATAGGGCTAATCATATATAATTTTCAAAAAGACACATGCCACCAAAAATCATTTAAACGATAGTCGTTTGATGTGTGGAATTTATAAAGTTATTACACCTATGTGAAAATAATGATTTATGGAGAAATCAATCAAAAATAAGTTAAATCTGTTCATTTTTTTTTAATAATCCACATAACATAATATTGTTACTTTTCCCGGTGATTGAGTATAACTGATATGATAGCCTCATTTTTTGAGTAAAGGAGATCTAGAGACACACAGAAACTTAGTATTTTGAGATAATATTCCATACCATAGGCAGAGCCGCTGCTACCCACAGGCGTCCATAGCCTTGGCAAGGTTGCCTTTTAACCCTTAGATGAGTCTATATCCTTAATACACATGTGAAACATCTTTTTCAAAAATACCGTTATCCTGGTTTGGTAGCCAGATGATGATAATGCCACTCACTAGATTATAACTTAAGTGAACAAGCCAGCTCGTGATGAGACCTCTTGTCCTTTGAAAAAATAATATGTCAAAGGCCATTGCCCTAGTGTGGTAGTCATAGTGGGAATGTCACTTAGGTTAGTATCCTATGATCGTGGTAGGTTGGGTCATGATGAGACCCCCCGTTCTTTATGAAAAAGGTTTTTTTTGTGTATTTTTATTTATATGTATCTTTTCTTAATATTTGAATTGTCTTTTCCCAAGAAGACCATTATCCTGGTTTGGTAGCCAGATGATGATAATGCCACTCACTAGATTATAACTTAAGTGAACAAGCCAGCTCATGATGAGACCTCTTGTCCTTTGACAAAAGAAAATGTCAAAGGTCATTCCTCTGGTGTGGTAGCCATAATGGGAATGTCACTTAGGTTAGTATCCTATGATCGTGGTAGGTTGGCTTGTGATGAGACCCCCCATTCTTTATGGGAAATTTTTTATTGTATATATATATATATATAAGGGAGGCTCATATACTCCGTAAGAGTAAGGGATGGTATAAGGAAGTGTAAAGATGTCAAGTAAAAGTGTGTTGAAGACCCCTTATAATATAGAGGCAGAATATCATTCAGGTATATTTGTATATATAAGGGAAAGAAACAACTTATGGTGGTGATTGATTATGAACAAGGTTTAAGATATTTCAGAGAGATAATTCCACGAAAAAAAAGAATTGTTAAGGTGTGAGGGACCATCCACAAAATAATGACAGATCATTATAATGATGATTAGGAACAGTGCTGATGAAAATTAATTGATGAAAGCCACACTTCCAGAGGAATGGATAGAATTTTAATGGTAAAGAAGGGAACTGTAATCACGCGAAAAGGAACAGTAGTTGTTATGTTCAAAAAAGGAACAGTAGGTGCGCGAAAAGGGAACAATAGTTGTTATGTTCAAAAAAAAAAGGAAAATCAGTTGCGCGAGAAGGAACAACAGTTGCGCGAGAAGGAACAACAGCTATTCTGTTCAAAAAAAGGAACAGCAGGTGCGGGAGAAGGAACAAAAGACGCGTGAGAAGGAACAATAGTTGTTCCATTTCAAAAAGGAAACAACAGGCGCACGAGAAAGGGAACAACAGTTGTGCGAGAAGGAACAACAGTTGTTTCGTTTCAAAAAGGAAACAACAGGAACATGAGAAAGGGAACAGCAGTTGTTCCATTCAAAAAGGAACAGCAGGCGTGTGAGAAAGGAACAACATCGTCATAAACATGTAAAAGACAGGGTCCGTATGATAAAACAAAACGGGAGTATGGAACAAAAGAAGGTGCTAATTGTAGTTATCTGTCCTGATTCTTATTTCCTAGATGACTTTTTATAAACCAAAAAAAAATAACCACTCAGTTGGAAAATTATATACATTATGTACAATATAAACATAATGCATCATTTATGGAATTGGGGTGGCTGGTTTACCTTCCTAGCCAGCCAAAATCTGCACCGTGGGGTGTTTACTTACTTCTTGATAGAAAGAATCTTTTGAAGGTGGCTGCTGGTAAAGTCGCAACTGGTGTCCATTGACCAGAAAGGGTGATCCAAACCCATCGATGGTGCTCAAAGTAATTGTGCCATTATCATGGACTTCATTAATTTCATACGGCCCTAGCCATCATGTCTGTAATTTCCCAGGAAAGTCCTAAAATCTAGAATCATAGAGGAGCGCCCAGTCGCCTTTCTTGAATGATTTCTTCTTGATATGCTTGTCGTTCCAGGTTTCTCTCTGTTTCTAGATAGTAGTTGTGCGCTCCATAGCAGACAAGCGTTCTTCATGCAATTCGTTGAGTTTTTGAAGGCGTCGTTTATGTGCTTCTGTAAGATTTAGTCCAATTTCCTGGGCCATTCTTAGGGTCTTGATCTCAAATTCTATTGGGAAGATGGGTTCTTTACCATAGACTAGATGGTAAGGAGAGTAGCCAATGGTGTTATTCCAGATTGTATGATAATCCCATAAGGAATTTGGGAGCTCAGTAGCCCAATTTTGTCAGTTTATTGAGGCAGTCTTTGTCATAATTGCCTCTACGACCTTATTGGTGCTTTCTACTTTCCCGTTTGCTTGTGGGTGGTATGGAGAGGTAACTCTATACTTGATGTGATAGTTTTCCACGGTGGCGGTGATTCTATGGCCTGTAAATTGTGGCCCTCCATCAGTAATTGTTTCTCTGGGTAGTCCATACCATACAAACAATTTGAAAATAAATTTGATGACTACTTCTTTTGTTTCATTTGGTAAAGCTTCCGCCTCTACCCATTTGGTCATGTAGTTCATTGAAACGATATAGGCCTTTTGATTTGACTTTGGATTAAAGGGGGCGACGAAGTCCAGCACCCATCTTTCAAATGGTTCTACAACTAGTTGTGTTTTCAAGGGCATTTCATCAGCCTGACTTGATTTCCCCATCCGTTGATAGTTGTCGCATGTCTAGACATATTTCTTGGCATCTCTGAATATTAAGGGGCAATAATAGCCCATCTGTAAGATTTTGTGTCAAGTCCTGCGGTCTGCAAAATTCCCCCCATAGGGCTCAGCATGTCCTGCTTTCAGTATGTCATAGATTTTGTCCTCTCGTACGCATCGTCAGATCTGGAGATTAGCTCATGTGTGGAAAAGATATCTACTAATCCAAGTGAATTGTGCGCTACGCTCGATGATCAATCATCTTTCCCTGGATGATAAATGTGTCGGTAATCTTCTCGCTGCTAGATAGTTTGCTACATTAGCGTACCAATCTGGTTTTGTGTCAACAACAAACAGATGCTCATCCGAGAATTGATCCTCAGTTGTTAATGAGTCATTTGTTTTTGGGAATCGGGACAGGAAGTCTGCGACAAGATTTTCTCTCCCAGGTCGATCTTTGATGGTAATATCAAATTCCTGCAATAATAAAAACAATCGAGTGACCCATCCATTAGTAATTGGTTTATTATCTAGATATCTAATGGCAGAATGATCAGTATACAAGATAACTGGATAGCCTGTTATATAATGACGAAATTTATTGATGGCATGTATAACAGCCAATAATTCTTTCTCTGTTATTGTATAATTAAGTTCGGCTAGAGTTAGATTCTTGCTAATGAAATAAATGGCGTAGGGTTTCTTTTCTTCTTCCTGTCCCAGAACAAAGCCTATGGCAATGTCTGAGGCATCGGTGGAAATTTGAAATGGTATTTTCCAATTAGGTCCTCTCAACACTGGCGTTGTTGAGATCAGTTTCTTGAGTCCTATAAAATCCACATCGCATTTATCAGACCATTGGAATTCTACATTTCCTATCAAAGAATGTAAAGGCGCAGCGTTTTTTGAAAAATTTGGCATAAATCTACGATAGTATCCTGAAGCACCAAGAAAACTAAGTACCTCAGTTTGTGTGTGTGGAGTAGGTGGATTAACAATTACCTCAATTTTTACTGGATCTACTCTAATTCCATCTACAGAAATGTAATGCCCTAATACCACACCTTTTGTCATCATCATGTGACATTTTTCGTGGCTTAAACATAACTTGGTAGCGATGCACCGTTCCAATACCTTCTCCAGATTAGTCAAGGCTTGATCGAAATCGTCGCCATACGGAGTAAAATCATCCATGTAGACTTAAAGCCCTTTGCTAATCATATCACTGAATATGATCAGAATGGCCTTTTGGAATGTAGATGGAGCGTTACAGAGTCCGAAGGGAAATACTTTGTAGGCAAAGGTACCCCATGGACATTTGAATGTTGTTTTATCCTGATCTTCTAGGGTAATTTGGATCTGATTGTAGCCACCGAAACCATCTAGGAAAGAGAATAATTTCTTCCCTGCCAAGGTATCCAGGACCTGATCAATGAAAGGTAATGGAAAATGATCTTTTTGAGTAGCTTTGTTTAGTTCCCTGTAATCAACGCATATTTGCCACTTCCCATTTTTCTTTGGGACGATGACTAATGGGGAAACCCATCGACTATCTGAGATAGGGTATATAAAATATGCATCCAACAGCTTTGTAGCTATTCTTTAACAATATCTTTGAGGTGGAGGTTCAGTCTTCTTTGCAGTTGTTGGATAGGTCGAGAGTTTTTCTCAATATAAATGTGGTGTGTGTAGAGTTGTGGATCAATACCTTTCATATTAGAGTACTCCCAGGAAAAATCTTGTTGGTATTTAGAGAGAGTTTGGATTAGCTTTTGTTGTTGTTACTCTTCTAGGTTGGAATTAATGTTTAGAGACTTCCCTGGTGTGATCTCAATGGATTTGTTGTTGTGAACAGCGATAGTTGGAATTTGTTGTTCCATTAAATCTTTCAGCGGGTCTCCCTGTGCTTCACAATCTAGAACAGCTTGGAGCATCTGGCATGTTGGGTTACTTACAGTGGTTGGGTTGTTAATAAACCCACTGATTATGTCATCCTCTAGCTGATTCTTGTGCTTGAGGGATTCTTCCATCGTGAGTGGGGCACACAGATCCTTCTCGAGATATCGTGGTGGTGGCAATTGTGGGTGTACAATTGTTGGACTAGGTTTGGATGGAGGATATAAGATGAGATTCCTTGTAACCCCTCCTCTAGAAATTTTCATTGTACCCAATCGACGCCTATGTACACATCAGCTTTCATGAACCGTGGTCCGCCCAATATCAATGGATGCCCTTCAAGTCCACTTTTTGGGTTGATGATGAGAAAATCTATGGGATATTCCAAGGAATCAACTGAAATGGCTATATCATGTAGTGTGTCGAGTGGTTTGACCACTGATCGATCAGCCAATTGCAACATAATCAGGGTTGGGTTGAAAGAGTGAAGACCTAGGGCATTGCAGGTTTCCATAGTTAGAATATTGATGGCCGCCCCCAAATCAATTAGGGTATTTGGGAAGGAACAACCCTGAATCTGCACTGTTAAAATGGGGTTCCCTGGATCTGCATATTTAACTGGTGTTTCTCTACCCAAAATTAGATCAGATAAGGCTCCCACTACATGAATTGTTGATGATGAATTTTTTATTTTTCTTACGGGATTCCTCCCACATAGCTCCTTGATTGTCTTTGCGTAGATCGGTATGTCTTGCAGGGCTTGCAGGAGTGGAATTTTGATGTATAAATTTATGAGTTCCCCTACAATGTTGAACTCAGGATATAAGGTGTGTTTCACTATCATCGGTCTTTCCGGGAACAAAGGGGAGGGAATTTCATCCTTATCAGAGTCTTGTGATTCGATTGTGTCCCTCCCTTGCCTGATTTATTCTGTTATTACCATACTCGAGGGTGTTATTGCTGGTTGTTTTTTATTCCCCTATTCTTGGGGAACGTCATTTTGTTCAGGAGAGATGATGTGCCCCGATCTTAACTGAAGTTCATTGCACCCTACTGAATTGATTTCCCATTCTCCACTTTCCATGATCTGGACGAGCTGAGCTGGTCTGTTATTGGGATTCGGGTGGGGTTGGGTAGGTAATTGAGGGTGCAATTGTGATTAGGGCAATGGGAGTGGAGTTTGTAATGGAGGTTGGGTTTGAGAGGTCATCCCCATAGGTTGGTTATTCATCCCCATGGGGTGCTGCCAGTTCTGGTTCCAATTTGGGTTTTGGGTAGTCGAATTAGGCCATTGTGGAGGGTAGGTATTATTCAAATTTTTCCAGGATGAGGTGGTGTATTGTGAATTTGGCCAATTGGAATTTGTAGTTGGTTGATTTTTCCAGTTGGGGTTTGTGGCAGGCTAGTTTTTCCAAGTGGGGATTGCATGTGGGTATTGTTGGGGCTGTCAGTTCTGATTAGTAAATGGTTGGCCCTGCCATGTGCTGCTAACATTCTGTTATTGATTATACTGTCCAGGATTCTTCTATTGATTGTATTGTCCAGGAAAGAAAGAGGAAGGTTCCTTAAATGTATTTTGAGGTCGAGACTGTCACTGACGGCGTTGAGCCATCAGATATAATGGTTATGTTTCCTCTTCTTCCTCTTGAATAAAACTTTCAATCTGGTGAGTGATGGGCAGTCTTCTGTGTTGTGATCCTTGGCACAAATAGCACAGACCCGAACTATATCCAAGGGGCATTCTCTTGGACCGTGTTTCTTTCTGCACCTATGGAAAAATATAGCCAAGGTCTATTCTGCCTCTACCTTTTTTTGTTTGGCCTGCAATACATCTAATTGTGTAGTCAGAGTGCTCAAAATATCTGTTTTAAAGTTTTCTAGGATATTACTGACTTCAGATCGCGTGACACCCCCACTGGAGATATTGTTATTTCTTGTGAGGGATGTCCGCATTCTTGATCTGGTCTATGTACTTCCTCGTGAGCACCTGATACACAATGGAACAATGTCTTCATAAGTTTCCTGATAAATGTCACCTTTCCCCATTAGATTCAATGTTTCTACCCATTCATCTTTCATACCCTTAATCATAGTTGCTTTGAGTACTTCACCTGGTAATGTACCATAGGGTGATCTTTGCAAATTATACTAAAATATTTCGACATATTCTTCTAATGATTCATTTTCTTTTGTAGTCATTTGAAAGATTTCATCTTTTAGGTCTCTGGTTTTGCAATAATCTTGATATTTTAACAAGAAGGTTTGTTTCATCTGGTCCCATGAATTGATGGTTCCACCTCCCAATCCCATAAACCAGCGTAGGGTTGCTCCCTTCAAGGTAGAGGGGAATAGTTTTAATTTTTGAGGTTCATAGGTGTAATCATACCCTCTACATAGGACATCAAATTCAAATAGGAATGCATCCGGGTCTTCTGAAATCAGTCCATGGAAGGTTGGTAGGTTTTGTAAGGAGATTGCTTTCATGGGGGCATTGGAAATTGGATCAACTATTGGATACTCCAGTGTGGAGGTCTGGGGTTGTTGTTGATTTGCTTGTGCCATTTGCTCAAAAATGTGCCAAAAATTTTCAGGAGGTTCTTGATCCGGGTATTCTATTTGAAATTGTTGATTGTTTGGTATTCCAAGGAATTTGACTGCACTCCCTTTATCTGGGATTTCATATATGCCTCCTTCTTTCGCAGGAGACTCAGGATCAGGTGGTGGTGGTGGTGGGTATGCCTTGGCAATCCCGCTAGTTTCTCCTATTCCCTCCTCCAGATTATTAGAGCTTCCCTCTTCTAAGGGGTTGAGCGGTGGGAGATCTGTATTCTGAAAAATCTGCTCGGTCCCTTCAGATTTTCTATGAATCTCAGCGTGGGCCATAGTTGGTGAAACTACTTCCTGAGGGATTCGGGTGGGTCCTTTCCTAGGTCCAACCGAAGCTTGAGATTCACCCTTTTTGATGATTTCGTCTATGAAAGTGCTTCTTCCAGGGATCACCGAACCCTAGGTTTTGGTAATTTTTGGTGGGGGTTTTGGTTTTTCAAGATCCTTTTTTCTAGTCATACACACTTCACACAACAACAAAAGAAAGCACCTACAAAGCCTCTTAAGTGTCAACTAGTTGTGTACTATTTATAAAGCCCTCAATGTTTCCAGTAGCTTTTGGCCTTCCATCAATATACATAGTTGCCCCTTTATTTTGATTGTTATCTACTAGTTGTATATAATTTACGACAAATATGTATCTTCGCATACTTCGCGTATATCGGACCAACATCAACCAGTGATTGTATTTGTATAGTGGTCTGACATACTCCATCAATTCAGTTATTGTTCCATAGCCAACCTGTATGCCATCCATGGAGAATAACCCCAATCCATGTAAGGATGAAGGAGCAATGTGATACATCCTCCCACTGATGAAGAAATATGTGTCCACTTCAGTTAGCTCCTTAGGTGCCCATCATTGCACTAGATTTCTATACCTCAAGGGAAACTCAATGTCACCTATTCTCTCAGCATCATAATTATATGACCCTCTATTGGCAATAAAAAATTGCATGCGTATACGAAAACTTTTCCTTACCTTTTTAGATCTAGTTGATCTAGAACTAGTAGATCTAGTACAACATGTCTCACTTTCAACCTCTCTTAGTATATCTTGATCATCACTCGAGGAAGATAGATCTGACAGATACCTATTTGGTGGTACCTACACTCATTAAAACAAGAATATAAGTTATCGTGTGAATATAAGTTTGTGGTGCATAGTTGCATATCGTTGCATATAGTTGCATAAGTTGCATATAGTTGCAATATAGTTGCATAAGTTGCATATAGTTGCAATATAGTTGCATAAAGTTGCATATAGTTGCATAATTTGCATATAGTTGCATAAGTTGCATTGTTGCATAAAGTTGCATATAGTTGCATAGTTGCATAGTTGCATATAGTTGCATAGTTGCATAAGTTGCATCGTTGCATAAGTTGCATCATTGCATAAAGCTGCATATAGTTGCATATAGTTTCATATAGTTGCATAAGTTGCATATTTGCATATAGTTGCATATAGTTGCATAAGTTGCATATAGTTGCAATATAGTTGCATAAAGTTGCATAAGTTGCATATAGTTGCATAAGTTGCATTGTTGCATAAAGTTGCATATAGTTGCATAGTTTCATATAGTTTCATAGTTGCATATAGTTGCAAAAGTTGCATATAGTTGCATATAGTTGCATAAGTTGCATTGTTGCATAAAGTTGCATGTTTCATAAAGTTTCATAAAGTTTCATAAGTTCCATAAAGTTGCATAAGTTGCATAAGTTGCATGTTGCATAAAGTTGCATAAGTTGCGTGTTGCATGAAGTTGCATAAGTTGCATTGTTTGTCATAAGTTCCTTGGTCATATGTTTGTATATAGTATATGCTTTGGCCAACACATTTAGGTCCCTCCCTTACCAGTTATGACCTCTCTTGTGCCTTGTGCACTAGTTAGGTCTTTTTTAGTACAATACGTCTCACTTTCAACCTCTCTTAGTATATCTTGATCATCATTCGAGGAAGATAGATCCAACAGATACCTATTTGGTGGTACCTACACTCGTTAAAACAAGAAGATAAGTTATCGTGTGAATATAAGTTTGTGGTACCAGCACAGTTGCATATAGTTGCATATAGTTGCATAAGTTGCATATAGTTGCATATAATTGCAATATAGTTGCATATAGTTGCATAAGTTGCATCGTTGCATATAGTTGCATAAGTCGCATATTTGCATATATTTGCATATAGTTGCATAGTTGCATATAGTTGCATAAGTTGCATATAGTTGCATAGTTTCATATAGTTGCATAAGTTGCATATAGTTGCATATAGTTGCATAAAGTTGCATATAGTTGCATATAGTTGCATAAGTTGCATTGTTGCATAAAGTTGCATATAGTTGCATATAGTTGCATATAGTTGCATATTTGCATATAGTTGCATAGTTTCATATAGTTGCATAAGTTGCATTGTTGCATAAAGTTCTATAAGGTGCATGTTGCATAAAGTTGCATAAGTTGCATGTTGCATAAAGTTGCATAAGTTGCATTGTTTCTCATAAGTTCCTTGGTCATATGTTTGTCTATGGTAGATGCATTGGCCAACACATTTAGGTCCCTCCCTTACTAGTTATGATCTCTCTTGGGCCTTGTGCACTAGTTGGGGTCTTTTTTAGTTGAGGATCCTCCCTTGGGTCCCCAAACTTCCCTAATCCATTAGGGCGCACTCTTCAATGCATAAAATAAAACCAATTGTTGTGTAGTTGCATAAATTCGTTGACTTGAAGGACTTGTTGATTTTTCAATCCATCATTTTTCCTCATGATAGATAAATCACTAAGTCAGGAGACCAAAAGTCCTTTAAAAGTTAGTAATTGAACCTTTATCATTGAAGTAAGAAAAGAAAGGTATCAATTTTTTTGTATATTTGGATAATTTAGCCAAGAAAAGGAAACTTTCTAGGTTGGGAGGCCAGTGGTCTCCAAAGATAGTGACTAAACCTTCTTGAGCCTTAAGGTATGCGATTTACCAAGGTGGAGGAATAGACTTTTCCATTAGACATCCATTTTTAAGGATGTAATAGGCAGTAGTGACATGTTGTCCAGAAAATTTGAAGTTGTTACTGAATTGATGGAGTTGCAATTCAAATTTCATCTAAGCACAAGTTCCTTAATTATAGAAAGGAATAGGTAATGTTAGAGTGAAAATTTATGGAAACAATGGCGATAATAATCCTTGAGATGGTGGAATACTTGGCTCACAATAATGTTTGCTCATCCTATAGTTCTGCTTATAAACTACAGATGGGAGGTTTATTGGTACTTTTGCAGGTTGAAAAGGAGATGGAACCACCTTAAGGATGAAAGTTAGTGCCTATGGAGAAGGTATTAATGACATAAGTTGATTCTAAGGGGCAGGATTTGGGAAGAGAGGAGGGTTGTGAGAAAGCAAGAAGATTGCAACAGGGGGGGAGTAGAAAAGTGAAAATGGAGCACTTTAGGTCATGGAGAATTTATCTATTAGCTTGTGATATAAGAGAGGAGGGTATATTTATCTTGTGAAGGTTGGGTAACAACTTAGATTATAATGTACATGGTTATGTTCCTATTAAGGAACACAATTAAAATGAGGGATTTTAAAGAAATCTGTAGTATACCTAGGGAGGTAATATGGGGTACCTAGGGAGGTACCCAGTGGGAATGTAGTTATGTGCTATTAGTGGAAGTCATTTAATATGGGAATGTGGTCATTCAATGTAAGGTCGACTAGGTCCACTAAATTAATAAAGGCCCACTATGGTAGTTGGATGTAATAAATGTGAGAAGGCTCTCTAGAAGGTTCCTAGGAGATAGGGAGAGCTATATAAAGAAGTCTAGGC
>JZKD02S0519647.1:971798-1005369 GCA_000966675.3 Picea glauca | reverse complement strand
TTGAAAATGTGGTGTCCCTGCTGTTTGATCTATTTCTTGAAGCTCCTCTTGAACATCTTTTGCATAAATTAACAATTTCATCGTATGATTCCTTAGATATGTCCCCTTTTCCAAGGATATTCAACATATCTAGACAATCATCCCTTACTCCTTTTAATAATATAGTTTTGAGAATATCTTTACTTACATTGGGGTGACTGGATCTTTGTAGATTATACTGTAGCCTTTCTACAAAGTCCTCCAGATTTTCATCCTCTTTCTGCATCATCTTAAATAGCTCCTCCCTCTTTTCTCTTGTTCAGCAATAGTCCTGGTATTTATTTAGGAATTTCTGTTTCATTTGGTCCCATGTTGTGATTACATGGCCTCCAAGGCTCATGAACCATCTTAGTGCATTTCCTTTTAATGTTGCTGGAAATAGCTTTAACTTTTGAGCATTGGAAATGTAATCATAACTTTTGCATAATATGTCAAACTCAAAAAGGAATTCATCGGGATCTTCTGAAGACAAACCATGAAAATTAGGTAGTGATGAGAGTGGAATGTTCTTCATGGGAGCTACCCCTCTATGAAGATCACCAATAGGAAATCCTAATGTAGAGAAAGAATTTTCATCATTCACCTCTCCTTCAGGACCTGCCTGTTCTTCGTGATGCAATTCTTCATTGTACTCATCCATGTTTTCTTCTGTATGCTCCCCTGCTGCGCTTGCTCTGTCCTCAATGTTTCCTGCTAGTTTCTGGACTGTCTCAGGACTCCAAACTTCTTTCCCTATTTCTAAGTTTGCTTGAAATGAAGGGTGGGATTTTTGTTTCCAAAGGTTTGGTCGTTGAGCAGCAGATTTAGACTTTGATATAATCTTGTCAATGTAAGTATTTCTTCCTCCTCTTCCTCTGCCCTTGCCACCTGTAGGGTCAGTATCCTTGGGGTCTCCGCGTCCTCTCATGCAATCTTTGTTTCTGAAAGATCATAAGTGATTTTGAAATCTATAATTACCTTCCCCGACAACGGTGCCAAAATGTTGGTCACTATAATTGCTTATTTAATTTAAACAATCAAGTGCTACATAAATTGTCAACCCATGGAAGTTTGTTTATTTCAAAGGTAACAACACACTATATATGCTCAATTTAAAAAGCAACCTAGAGTTGTAGTAAAGGAAACTATATTAATCACACTTGCCTTGAATGAACTGAAGTTCGAACTTGAATTATAGAAAATAAATCTACCTATTGCAGAGCTCAAAGTTTAAAGAAATGATTAACTAAAGAATCCTGGATTACATTAAAATAACACAAGATATTGCAACAGACAAGACCAACTATTCTGTAACTAGAGAACATGACCCTATTCCCAAAGCAGGAATCTTCATCACCTGTTTCTGATCATCACACTTCATGAACTTATTGCTTAACTGAAATAATGCACACTGAAGGGTATATATCTCCTAACAGAGAATAGGATCCTAATTCCTTCCCAAAGCAAGAACCTTCAGCACCAGTCTCTGATTAGCACACTCATGGAAATAATTGAAGGCTAACTATTTCTAACAGAGAACAGGACCCTGTTTCCTTCCCAAAGAACGAACCTTCAGCACCAGTGTCTGATTAGCAAGATTTCATAAATTCATCACACAAGATTGCTAACTAAAATGATTAACAGTTACCCAAGCATGAACTTCATGAAAACAATGTAACGTTCAGTAAAACAGAGTTCTTAACAAGACAGAGTTCAGTAGTGTTTCAACAAAGTAGAATTCATTAAAGTAGTGTTTCAGCAAGAAAGAAATCAATCAAGGCATAAACAGAGATCACACTAACACACTATAAAACTAACGGGTGAATCTTGTGAAGAAGGTGGGCCCTCCCTTCTCACAAGATTCCCTTGGAACGAAGAGGCTAGAAAAGGATGCTCAAAATAGTCTTTTATTCATCTATCAATGTATCATATTACAATCTGAAAATGAAGTACGTCCTTCTCTGTAAAACTTTCTTAGTACCAAAAACTAGAGATCCTCTAGAATGATGATTTCCTCTTATTTAAAGAGGGAATCCCTTCGATACAATTGATCAAAAATTACAGGTGTAAATCTGAGTCCTATTCTTAGTCAGATCGACTTTCTAAACCGGAATAGGATATCCTAGTCTCCCGCAAAAGAATGTTATTACGAGTGATGAGTGAGGTGTTGCTGTTACAGCTGGAGTAACAACTCTTTCTTGTTACTGTTGTTGTATGCTGTTTTGGCATCGCAAATTCCGAGTGTTTTAACAAAGTTGTTTACAGAGATATGAAAAGAAGCCGACTTTCATTAAAAAATAAGTCTCAAATATAGATGCATAACCAGAGGAACCAGTGCTTCCTCAAAACTTTATAATACAGGAGCCTAGCTCAACCATCAACGACGCTTACAAAATATCAAAATTGAGTATAAATACTCAGAACTTCTCATGGCCCTTAGCGATACGATCAGACCACTGCATTAAAATCTTTGAGTTTCCTCCTTCTCTTGTCAGACTGTACATGTTTTCCTCTGTCAGACGTGAAATTAAAATAGTATGGACTTTGCAAGAAAACCCATTTATAGAGGAGCTCTGGGCTGTCATCTAGCTGCCACGACCATCCTTTCTTTCTTTCCATTAACGGGATGAAACGAAGCTTCAACCACCACTCCCTATTTCCATTAACTTCCTTCATTGGGATAGGGATGAGTTTTGACATCCATGAATTCACCAGGTGGTGCCCTGAATTCTTCAAATCAATCTCGACGCTTTGATCCCTGTTGCTCTTTTTTTGCAATAAATACATGCATTTTCAGCCCTTTGGCACAGCTCCTTTCCATCGTTCTACACAAACTCAATCCATGACCTCGTGCTTAAACCCTATAAAATTTCAGGACTTCCCATATCGGGAGTTCTCACTCCCCTTGATTCACAACATCACAATGCCTAAAATCATGAAATGCTCATATCCAGATCGACGGTCAGATCTGATCTAAAATTGAAGGCCAAGATTTCTTCCCTGAAGAACCCACGTCACCAGATCTACACGACAAGTGCTACTATTATTCCCGGACCCACACACCATAGGGCCACGGGCTATGACCATGGGCCCAAACTTTGAGCGCTTCACGATTTCGCGTGTTCGGAGTTTGCGTTGTGCTCCATCCTCGAACCTCCGATATGAAAAATCATGATTTCACATTATCTACTGCCACGTGCCCCTTTTCTTTAGACATCCCAAAACAAATTGTCATTGGGGGACCACATACCATCGACACTCCTGGAAAGAATTTTCTTTGGCCCGAATCTTGTGCCACGCGTCCCCTGGAATGGACGACCCTGATTATTTCACGATTTCGCATGTCGCGAGTTTTCAGGACTCACCCTCCTACTTTCGTGACTCACGAAATCGTGAAAATATGACCCAACCGTCCAAATCTCTCCATTGATCAACGACTGTGATCTTTTCATGATTTCGTGTTTCAGGAGTCTCTGATGTGATCGACTCTTGACCTCCTGATTCACGAAATCGCAACTATGTTGATTGTGCACCACATGTCCCTTTGAAATGAATGACCCAGATCTCATGATTTCAAGCCTTGTTTTGATGCTAAACTTTGCACAACTCTATAATCCCGATCACCCGATGGTCCACGATCTAATTTATCTGATGGATCCGACGACTGAGATTGAGCCTGTGCTTGATGGCTTTTCGTCGACCAGGTATGTGCTTGCCTTTGCATAATCACGCCCTGAATTTGGATAAAAATTCATATGGTGGGTTTTTAAACCCCTTTCTCGCATTTGGTTACCCAATGTCCAACTTCAAAGGAAAAACATCCCCTTGCAAAAATAAGTGCTAACATTAACCTCCATGGGCAATAGAGTCCTCCCTACGAGTCTCTAAGATCTTTTTTTTGCATCTCTAATCACCTTCTGTTGGGCTATGGAGTCAAGCTCAAAACACACTGCTGAAAATACAAGCCGAAAGTAAAAACAAAAATAAACACACATGCTCGAAGAAGCTTATTTATGTATAGTCCTAAACTAATAAAATTTTACATAGTGCTAGGTGAAAGAAAACTTCCACCATAGCCAATCAAGTAACTTACCAAATGGAATCTCCTTTACTCTATCAGTGATCACTAGCAGCTAATGCAACCGCGAAAGTTGAACAATTAAATCCTTTAGCTTTCCTCCTAAGGCTGAGGTCAGGATAAAGCTGGGTGGATTCAAAACATGAAGGAAGTACAAATCCATGTATTCCTTCAAAGGCTCATAGGCTAAATGGAAAAATCTCAAAAAATTGTAACAGGTAGCCATCCCTGTTACGCAACTGCTCACACACGGTTGAATCTCTCTAGTAGGTATAGGAGGGTTATTAATCGATACACGCTGACTGGTCTAAGGCGATGGCTTCTCATTAACAGGTTCTAAAAAAGAGATAAACTGCTCCTTCTGTTGCTCCTATGGTTCTTCTTCTTGGCTCTTCCAAGTGTCACACTCATAATCATCATAAAGAGGACTCATGGGAAAACTCTTCTCTTCATCTTGTTGCTTAGTGTCTTCAGTAGGTCTAGGAGGGATGATTTCCTCAACATAATCTTTCTTAATGAAAAGAGGATAAGGCACAACACTCTGTTCTTGTAAATCATGCACATACATCTCAGAACTTGATTTGTAACTGTCATATACAGGTTGGTCACTTCTCTGGTCAGTGAACTATGATGTGGGGCTTTGTTGCTCTTCGTCTGAATAATCCTAAAAGCTAGGGACAACAGACCAAAGTGGAATGATCTCCCGATCCTTCTTTTCAGTCCCAAATGTAAACACATCATGGGAAATCTCATGAAGAGAAAGAGAAGAATGCTCCTGCACAATGGCTCATTCCTTTAAAACCAAGACAAAAAGCTTATGAGGGGCAGAAAATAATGTATCTACCACCATGGAATCTTGAATACTACCCTCATCAGTAGGGCCTCCAAGAACAAAAACTTCAAGAACTAGAAAATCCTCTGTATTTTCTTCAAAAAGGCAACAATCATGATCTGCCTTCAACTCTTCTATCTCTGTAGAGATATATTCTACTAGCTCTGTCAACTCTCCCAGAGAATCCTCCTCTTCATGGTCCTCACCCTCACAGCTTTCGTAATACACAACCACATCTTGATCATGGCCTTCATATTCCTCACAACAATTATGACAGATTAACTCAGAGGAATAATTTCTTTGATAGTGCCTACTTAAGGCTGCATGAAACTCTCTCAGGGAGGAGATGCTAGCAAGGGGTAAAGAATGATACCATTCATGAGCATCCCCTGTTAATGAGAACATGAAAATTTTTAATAATACATCCTCGTGATGTATATCCCATTGATGCATGAGTTCATGAAACTCACAGAGATGTTGAGCAAGGTTTTCCTCCACATGCCCTCTAAATATGGGAAAATAATCACCCCATTCATCCACAATAGGGACAACATTAGGAAAACCTGGAACAACAAAAAAATTAAAAGGAGCAAACCTCTAAGCTAGGATTTTGTCCATTTCAAACCAATGGAGTCACCAGACGATCCCTCAACCATGGAGTCGCCAAGTGAATGATATGCAGAATGAGTGTGCCTAGCCTTCATTCAACATAAAAGGCCATATATTATCGTTGTTGTTCCCCAGGGAACTTGTCAAGTTGAGAAGGAAGTTTTTGAAAACCTTCTTGAGAAAGCTCCTCTGGGTCATCTTTCAGGGGTGCTAGAAGTAGTCACACTGAAACAGTGGAGTGGAAACAGTGGAGTCGCCAGGTGCACAGTTGCTATCTTTGAAGTACTAAGTTCTGATGCACCTTCAGAACTAGTAATCATTGTCGTTCAATCCCAGGGAAAATCTTCAATTTCGTCCCCAGAAATGGTGCCATAAATGTTAGCACCAGAAGTCACCTCTGGATTGTGGGAGAGGTAAGCCTGATACCCATCAATTTTATATGTCACAATGAATAAATAAGGGTGGTCGAATGGGCACAAACCCAAGAGAATATCGTTTGGGTTTAAAATGAGTAGAGGGAAGACTTGGTGAGAAAATGTAAGAGTCTTCTATGGATATCTGGTCTTCCAGCGGCCTAAGGAAGAAAAGCTTCAAGAACAAGATCCTCTTGGACCCGAAGTTTCAGACACTAAGATATGCCTAAACGACACAGTTATAACAACACGATGATCAAACCTACATCACAATGCTAGTGTAACAACTTGACTGGGTCCTCCAATTCTGAGCTACTTAGTGTAAGAGGGGAAAGATAACACAGGAAACTAATTAAAACTGGTGAAAATATTGCAGTGATCAAACCTACATCACAACAACATAACTACCCTCGACTAGATCCTCCAATTCCAAGTGTTTTAACACAGTTGTTTACAGAGATACGAAAATAAGTTGACTTTCATTAAACAAGAAGTCGCAAATACAGAAGCATAACCATAGGAACCAGTGCTTCCTCAAAAATTTACAATAGGGGAGCCTAGCTCAACCATCGACGATGCTTACAAAATATAAAAATTGGGTATAAATACTCGGAACTACTCATGGCCCTCAGGGATATGATTTGACCATTTCATTCAAATCTTTTCATGTCATCCTTCTCATGTCATACTGCACATGTTTTCCTCTATAAGATGTGAAATTAAAACAATATAGACTTTGTAGGAAAACCCATTTACAGAGGAGCTCTGGGCTATCATCTAGCCGCCATGACCATCCTTTCTTTCTTTCCATTAATGGGGTGAAACGAGGCTTCAACCACCACCCCCTATTTCCCTTAACTGCCTTCATTGGGATCGGGATGAGTTTTGACATACATGAATGCCCTAGGAAGTGCCCTGACTTCTTCAAATCAATCTCGATGCTTCGAGCTCTGCTTCTCTTCTCCTGCAATCAATACATGCACTTTCGACCCTTTGGCGCAACTCCTTTCCATCGTTCCACATGACCTCGGGCCATGACCCTACACTTATCCCCTATAACATTTCAGGACTTTTTATATCGAGATCTCTCACTCCCCTTGATTCACAACATCGCGATGCCCAAAATCACGAAATGGTTATATCCAGATCGACGGTCGGATCTTCTTTAAAATTGACGACCAAGATTGCTTTCCTAAAGACCCCACGTCACCATCTCTACGTGATAAGTGCTAATATTCTTCCTGGAACTGCACACCATAGGGCCACGGGCTATGACCATGGGCCCAAAATTTGAGTGCTTCATGATTTCACGTGTCGAGAGTTTGATCTGTGCTCCATGCTCAAACCTCTGATATGTGAAATCATGATTTTGGATTATCTACTGCCACATGCCCCTCTGCTTTAGACAACCCAGATCGAATTGTCATTGTAAGACCACATACCATTGACACTCTTGGGAAGATTTTTCTTTAGCCCAGATCCTACACCACGCATCCCCTGGAATGGACAACCCTGATTATCTCACGATTTCACATGTCACGGGTTATCAGGACTCACCCTCCTACTTTCCCGACTCATTAAATCGTGAAAAGATGACCCAACGGTCCATATCTCTCCCTTGATCAACGACTGTGATCTTTTCACGATTTCACGTTTCGAGAGACTCTGATGTGATTGACTCTCGACCTCCCGATTCACGAAATCGCGACTATGTTGATCGTGTTTTAACAAATTTGTTTACAGAGATATGAAAAGAAGCCGACTTTCACTAAACAATAAGTCTCAAATATAGATGCATAACCAGAGGAACCAATGCTTCCTCAAAACTTTATAATACAGGAGCCTAGCTCAACCATCAACGACGCTTACAAAATATCAAAATTGAGTATAAATACTCATAACTTCTCATGGCCCTTAGCGATACGATTGGACCACTACATTAAAATCTTTGAGTTTCCTCCTTCTCTTATCAGACTGTACATGTTTTCCTCTGTCAAACGTGAAATTAAAATAGTATGGACTTTGCAGGAAAACCCATTTATAGAGGAGCTCTGGGCTATCATCTAGCTTCCACGACCATCCTTTCTTGCTTTCCATTAACGGGATGAAACGAGGCTTCAACCACCACTCCCTATTTCCATTAACTTCCTTCATTGGGATAGGGATGAGTTCCGACATCCATGAATGCACCAGGTGGTGCCCTGACTTCTTCAAATCAATCTCGATGCTTTGATCCCTGCTGCTCTTCTTTTGCAATCAATACATGCATTTTCAGCCCTTTGGCACAGCTCCTTTCCATCATTCTACACAACCTCAATCCATGACCTTGTGCTTAAACCCTATAAAATTTCAGGACTTCCCATATCGGGAGTTCTCACTCCCCTTGATTCACAACATCGCAATGCCCGAAATCACGAAATGCTCATATCCAAATCGACGGTTAGATCTGATCTAAAATTGATGGCCAAGATTGCTTCCCCGAAGAACCCATGTCACCAGATCTACACGACAAGTGCTAATCTTATTCTCGGACCCGCACACCATAGGGCCACGGGTTATGACCATGGGCCCAAACTTTGAGTGCTTCACGATTTCATGTGTCGAGAGTTTGCATTATGCTCCATGCTCGAACCTCCGATATGAAAAATCATGATTTCACATTATCTACTGCCACGTGCCCCTTTTCTTTAGACACCCTAGAAAAAATTGTCATTGGGGGACCACATACCATCGACACTCCTGGGAAGAATTTTCTTTGGCCCGAATCTTATGCCACGCGTCCCCTGGAATGGACGGCCCTGATTATTTCACGATTTCGCATGTCGCGAGTTTTCAGGACTCACCCTCCTACTTTCTTGACTCACGAAATTGTGAAAAGATGACCCAACCGTCCAAATCTCTCCATTGATCAACGACTGTGATCTTTTCATGATTTCACGTTTTAGGAGTCTCTGATGTGATCGACTCTTGACCTCCTGATTCGCGAAATCGCAACTATCTTGATTGTGCACCACATGTCCCTCTGAAATGAATGACCCAAATCTTACGATTTAAGGCCTTGTTCTGATGCTAAACTTTGCACAAATCTATAATCCTGATCACCCGATGGTCCATGATCTAATTTATCTGATGGATCCGATGACTGAGATTGAGCCTGTGCTTGATGGATTTTCGTCGACCAGGTATGTGCTTGCCTTTGCATAATCGCGCCCTGAATTTGGATAAAAATGCATATGGTGGGTTTTTAAACCCCTTTCTCAAATTTGGTTACCCAATGTCCAACTTCAAAGGAAAAAGATCCCGTTGCAAAAATAAGTGCTAACATTAAGCTCCATGGGGGATAGAGTCCTCCCTACAAGTCTCTAAGATCTCCTTTTGCAGTTCTAGTCGCCTTCTATTGGGATATGGAGTCAAGCTCAAAACACACTGCTGAAAATACAAGCCGAAAGTAAAAACAAAAATAAACACACATGCTCGAAGGAGCTTATTTATGTATAGTCCTAAACTAATAAAATTTTACATAGTTCTAGGTGAAAGAAAACTTCCACCATAGCCAATCAAGTAACTTACCAAATGGAATCTCCTTTACTCTATCAGTGATCACTAGCAGCTAATGCAACCGTGAAAGAAGAACAATTACATCCTTTAGCTTTCCTCCTAACGTTGAGGTCAGGATAAAGCTGGGTGGATTCAAAACATGAAGGAAGTACAAATCCATGTATTCCTTCAAAGGCTCGTAGGCCAAATGGAAAAATCCCAAAAAATTGTAACAGGCGGCCATGCATGTTACGCAATTGCTCACACACGGTTGAATATCTCTAGTAGGTATAGGAGGGTTATCAATCGATACACGCTGACTGGTCTAAGGCAATGGCTTCTCATTAACAGGTTTTGAAAAAGAGATAAACTGCTCCTTCTATTGCTCCTATGGTTCTTCTTCTTGGCTCTCAAAAGGGTCAGACTCATAATCATCATAAAGAGGACTCATGGGAAAACTCTTCTCTTCATCTTGTTGCTTAGTGTCTTCAGTAGGTCTCGGAGGGATGATTTCCTCAAGATAATATTGCTTAATGAAAAGAGGATAAGGCCCAACAGTCTGTTCTTGGAAATCATGCACATACATCTCAGAACTTGATTTGTAACTGTCATATACAGGTTGGTCACTTCTCTGGTCAATGAATTATGATGTGGGGATTTTTTTCTCTTCATTTGAATAATCCTCAATGCTAGGGACAAAAAACCAAAGTGGAATGATCTCCCGATCCTTCTTTTCAGTCCCAAATGTAAACACATCATGGGAAATCCCATGAAGAAAAAGAGCAGAATGCTCCTGCACAATGGCTCGTTCCTTTAAAACCAAGACAACAGGCTTATGAGGGGCAGAAACTAATGTCTCTACCACCATGGAATCTTGAATACTACCCTCATCAATAGGGCCTCCAAGAACAAGAGCTTCAAGAACTGGAAAATCCTCTGTATTTTCTTCAAAAAGGAAAAAATCATGATCTGCCTTCAACTCTTCTATCTCTGCAGAGAGATATTTTACCAGCTCTGTCAACTCTCCCAGAGAATCCTCCTCTTCATGGTCCTCACCCTCGCAGCTTTCATAATACACAACCACATCTTGATCATAGCCTTCATATTCCTCACAACAATTATGACAGATTAACTCAAAGGAATAATGCCTTTGACAGTGCCTACTGAAGGCTTCATGAAATTCTCTCAGGCAGGAGATGCTAGCAAGGGGTAAAGAATGATACCATTCATGAGCATCCCCTGCTAATGAGAACATGAACATTTTTAATAATACATCCTCGTGACATATATCCCATTGATGCATGAGTTCATGAAACTCACAGAGATGTTGAGCAGGGTTTTCCTCCACATGCCCTCTAAATATGGAAAAATAATCACCCCATTCATCCATAATAGGGACAACATTAGGAAAACCAGGAACAAGAAAAAAATTAAAAGGATCAAACCTCTGAGCTAGGATTTTGTCCATTTCGAACCAGTGGATTCACCAAACGATCCCTCAACCATGGAGTCCCCAAGTGAATGATATGCAGAATGAGTGTGCCTGGCCTTCATTCACCATCAAAAGCCATATCTTATCGTTGTTGTTCCCCAGAAAACTTGTCATGTTGAGAAGAAAGTTTTTGAAAACCTTCTTGAGAAAGCTCCTCTGGGTCATCTTTTAGGGGTGCTAGAAGTAGTCACACTGAAACAGTGGAGTGGAAACAGTGGAGTCGCCAGGTGCACAGTTGCTATCTTTGAAGTACTATGTTATGATGCACCTTCAGAACTAGTAATCATTGTCATTCAATCCTAGGGAAAATCTTCAATTTCGTCCCTAGAAACGTTGCCATAAATGTTAGCACCAGAAGTCACCTCTGGATTGTGGGAGAGGTAAGCCTGATACCCATCAATTTTATATGTCACAATGAATGAATAAGGGTGGTCGAATGGGCGCAGACCCAAGAGAATATCGTTTGGGTTTAAAATGAGCAGAGGGAAGACTTGGTGAGAAAATGAAAGAGTCTTCTATGGATATCTGGTCTTCCAGCGGCCTAAGGAAGAAAAGCTTCAAGAACAAGATCCTCTTGGACCCGAAGTTTAAGACACTAAGATATGCCTAAACGACACAGTTATAACAACACGATGATCAAACCTACATCACAATGCTAGTGTAACAACTCGACTGGATCCTCCAATTCTGACATACTTAGTGTAAGAGGGGAAAGATAACACAAGAAACTGATTAAAACTGGTGAAAATATTGCAGTGATCAAACCTACATCACAACAACATAAGTACCCTCGACTAGATCCTCCAATTCCAAGTGTTTTAACACAGTTGTTTACAGAGATACAAAAATAAGTTGACTTTCATTAAACAAGAAGTTGCAAATACAGAAGCATAACCATAGGAACCAGTGCTTCCTCAAAAATTTACAATATGGGAGCCTAGTTCAACCATCGACGATGCTTACAAAATATCAAAATTGGGTATAAATACTCGGAACTACTCATGGCCCTCAGGGATACGATCTGACCATTGCATTCAAATCTTTGCATTTCCTCCTTCTCATGTCATACTGCACATGTTTTCCTCTGTAAGATGTGAAATTAAAACAATATGGACTTTGTAGGAAAACCCATTTATAGAGGAGCTCTAGGCTATCAGCTAGCCGCCATGACCATCCTTTCTTTCTTTCCATTAATGGGGTGAAACGAGGCTTCAACCACCACCCCCTATTTCCCTTAACTGCCTTCATTGGGATCGGGATGAGTTTTGACATCCATGAATGCCCCAGGCGGTGCCCTGACTTCTTCAAATCAATCTCAGTGCTTCGAGCCCTGCGTCTCCTCTTCTGCAATCAATACATGCACTTTTGACCCTTTGGTACAACTACTTTCCATCGTTCCACATGACCTCGGGCCATGACCCTAGACTTATCCCCTATAACATTTCAGGACTTTGTATATCGAGATTTCTCACTCCCCTTGATTCACAACATCGCGATGCCCAAAATCACGAAATGGTCATATCCAGATCGATGGTCGGATCTTCTTTAAAATTGACGACCAAGATTGCTTTCCTAAAGACCCCACGTCGCCATCTCTACATGATAAGTGCTAATATTCTTCCTGGAACCGCACACCATAGGGCCACGGGCTATGACCATGGGCCCAAAATTTGAGTGCTGCATGACTTCACGTGTCGGGAGTTTGATCTGTGCTCCATGCTCAAACCTATGATATGTGAAATCACGATTTTCCATTATCTACTGCCACGTGCCCCTCTACTTTAGACAACCTAGATTAAATTGTCATTGTGGGACCACATACCATTGACACTCTTGGGAAGACTTTTCTTTGGCCCAGATCCTACGCCACACATCCCCTGGAATGGACAACCCTGATTATTTCATGATTTCAAATGTCATGGGTTATCAGGACTCACCCTCCTACTTTCCCGACTCATTATATCATGAAAAGATGACCCAATGGTCCAGATCTCTCCCTTGATCAACGACTGTGATCTTTTCGCGATTTTGCGTTTCGAGAGACGCTGATGTGATCGACTCTTGACCTCCCGATTCACGAAATCACGACTATGTTGATCGTGTTTTAACAAATTTGTTTACAGAGATATGAAAAGAAGCCGACTTTCATTAAACAATAAGTCTCAAATATAGATGCATAACCAGAGGAACCAGTGCTTCCTCAAAATTTTATAATACAGGAGCCTAGCTCAACCATCAACGACGCTTACAAAATATCAAAATTGAGTATAAATACTCAGAACTTCTCATTGCCCTTAGCGATACAATCAGACCACTACATTAAAATATTTGAGTTTCCTCCTTCTCTTGTCAGACTGTACATGTTTTCCTCTATCAGACGTGAAATTAAAATGGTATGGACTTTGCTGGAAAACCCATTTATAGAGGAGCTCTGGGCTATCATCTAGCTGCCACGTCCGTCCTTTCTTGCTTTCCATTAACGGGATGAAACGAGGCTTCAACCACCACTCCCTATTTCCATTAAATTCCTTCATTGGGATAGGAATGAGTTCTGACATCCATGAATGCACCAGGTGGTGCCCTGACTTCTTCAAATCAATCTCGACGCTTTGATCCCTGCTGCTCTTCTTTTGCAATCAATACATGCATTTTCAGCCCTTTGGCACAGATCTTTTCCATCGTTCTACACAGCCTCAATCCATGACCTTGGGCTTAAACCCTATAAAATTTCAGGACTTCCCATATCGAGAGTTCTCACTCCCCTTGATTCACAACATCGCAATGCCCGAAATCAAGAAATGCTCATATCTAGATCGATGATTAGATCTGATCTAAAATTGATGGCCAAGATTGTTTCCCCAAAGAACCCACGTCACCAGATCTACACGACAAGTGATAATCTTATTCTTGGACCCGCACACCATAGGGCCACGGGCTATGACCATGGAACCAAACTTTGAGCACTTCACGATTTCGCGTGTCAGGAGTTTGCGTTGTGCTCCATGCTCGAACCTCCGATATGAAAAATCATGATTTCGCATTATCTACTGCCACGTGCCCCTTTTCTTAGACATCCCAGAACAAATTGTCATTGGGAGACCACATACCATCGACACTCTTGGGAAGAATTTTCTTTGGCCCGAATCTTGTGCCACGCATCCCCTGGAATGGACGGCCCTGATTATTTCGCGATTTCCATGTCGCGAGTTTTCATGACTCACCCTCCTCCTTTCCTGACTCACGAATTCGTGAAAAGATGACCCAACCATCCAAATCTCTCCATTGATCAACGATTGTTATCTTTTCATGATTTCGCGTTTCAGGAGTCTCTGATGTGATCGACTCTCGACCTCCTGATTCGCGAAATCGCAACTATGTTGATTGTGCGCCACATGTCCCTCTAAAATGAATGACCCAGATCTCACGATTTCAGGCCTTGTTCTGATGCTAAACTTTGCACAACTCTATAATCTTGATCACCCGATGGTCCACGATCTAATTTATCTGATGGATCCGACGACTAAGATTGAGCCTGTGCTTGATGGCTTTTCGTCGACCAGGTATATGCTTGCCTTTGCATAATCGCGCCCTGAATTTGGATAAAAATGCATATGGTGGGTTTTTAAACCCCTTTCTCGCATTTGGTTACCCAATGTCCAACTTCAAAGGAAAAACATCCCCTTGCAAAAATAAGTGCTAACATTAAGCTCCATGGGGGATAGAGTCCTCCCTACGAGTCTCTAAGATCTCCTTTTGCAGTTCTAGTCACCTTCTGTTGGGCTATGGAGTCAAGCTCAAAACACACTGCTGAAAATACAAGCCGAAAGTAAAAACAAAAATAAACACACATGCTCGAAGGAGCTTATTTATGTATAGTCCTAAACTAATAAAATTTTACATAGTGCTAGGTGAAAGAAAACTTCCACCATAGCCAATCAAGTAACTTACCAAATGGAATCTCCTTTACTCTGTCAGTGATCACTAGCAGCTAATGCAACCGTGAAAGAAGAACAATTACATCCTTTAGCTTTCCTCCTAATGATGAGGTCAGGATAAAGTTGGGTGGATTCAAAACATGAAGGAAGTACAAATCCATGTATTCCTTCAAAGGCTCGTAGGCCAAATGGAAAAATCCCAAAAAATTGTAACAGGCGGCCATCCCTGTTATGCAACTACTCACACATGGTTGAATCTCTCTAGTAGGTATAGGAGGGTTATCAATCGATACACGCTGACTGGTCTAAGGTGATGGCTTCTCATTAACAGGTTCTGAAAAAGAGATAAACTTCTCCTTCTGTTGCTCCTATGGTTCTTCTTCTTGGCTCTCCCAAGGGTCAGACTCATAATCATCATAAAGAGGACTCATGGGAAAACTCTTCTCTTCATCTTGTTGCTTAGTGTCTTCAGTAGGTCTAGGAGGGATGATTTCCTCAAGATAATCTTGCTTAATGAAAAGAGGATAAGGCCCAACAGTCTGTTCTTGGAAATCATGCACATACATCTCAGAACTTGATTTGTAACTGTCATATACAGGTTGTTCACTTCTTTGGTCAGTGAACTATGATGTGGGGCTTTGTTGCTCTTCATCCGAATAATCCTCAAAGATAGGGACAACAAACCAAAGTGGAATGATCTCCCGATCCTTCTTTTCAGTCCCAAATGTAAACACATCATGGGAAATCCCATGAAGAAAAAGAGAAGAATGCTCCTGCACAATGGCTCGTTCCTTTAAAACCAAGACAACAGGCTTATGAGGGGCAGAAACTAATGTCTCTACCACCATGGAATCTTTAATACTACCCTCATCAGTAGGGCCTCCAAGAACAACAACTTCAAGAACTGGAAAATCCTTTGTATTTTCTTCAAAAAGGCAACAATCATGATCTGCCTTCAACTCTTCTATCTCTGCAGAGAGATATTTTACCAGCTCTGTCAACTCTCCCAGAGAATCCTCCTCTTCATGGTCCTCACCCTCGCAGCTTTCATAATACACAACCACATCTTGATCATGGCCTTCATATTCCTCACAACAATTATGACAAATTAACTCAGAGGAATCATGCCTTTGACAGTACCTACTGAAGGCTACATGAAACTCTCTTAGAGAGGAGATGCTAGCAAGGGGTAAAGAATGATACCATTCACGGGCATCCCCTGCTAATGAGAACATGATCATTTTTAATAATACATCCTCGTGACGTATATCCCATTGATGCATGAGTTCATGAAACTCACAGAGATGTTGAGCAGGGTTTTCCTCCACATGCCCTCTAAATATTGGAAAATAATCACCCCATTCATCCACAATAGGGACAGCATTAGGAAAACCAGGAACAACAAAAAAATTAAAAGGAGCAAACCTCTGAGCTAGGATTTTGTCCATTTCGAACCAGTGGAGTCACCAAACGATCCCTCAACCATGGATTCGCCAAGTGAATGATATGCAGAATGAGTGTGCCTGGCCTTCATTCACCATCAAAGGCCATATCTTATCGTTGTTTTTCCCCAAAGAACTTGTCATGTTGAGAAGGAAGTTTTTGAAAACCTTCTTGAGAAAGCTCCTCTGGGTCATCTTTCAGGGGTGCTAGAAGTAGTCACACTGAAACAGTGGAGTCGCCAGGTGCACAGTTGCTATCTTTGAAGTACTAAGTTCTGATGCACCTTCAGAACTAGTAATCATTGTCGTTCAATCCCAGGGAAAATCTTCAATTTCGTCCCAAAAAATGGCGCCATAAATCTTAGCACCAGAAGTCACCTCTGGATTGTGGAAGAGGTAATCCTGATACCCATCAATTTTATATGTCACAATGAATGAATAAGGGTGTTCGAATGGGTGCAGACCCAAGAGAATATCGTTTGGGTTTAAAATGAGCAGAGGGAAGACTTGGTGAGAAAATGTAAGAGTCTTCTATGGATATCTGGTCTTCCAGCGGCCTAAGGAAGAAAAGCTTCAAGAACAAGATCCTCTTGGACCCGAAGTTTAAGACACTAAGATATGCCTAAACGACACCGTTATAACAACACGATGAGCAAACCTACATCACAATGCTAGTGTAACAACTCGACTGGATCCTCCAATTCTGAGCTACTTAGTGTAAGAGGGGAAAGATAACACAGGAAACTAATTAAAACTGGTGAAAATATTGCAGTGATCAAACCTACATCACAACAACATAACTACCCTCAACTAGATCCTCCAATTCAAAGTGTTTTAACACAGTTGTTTATAGAGATACGAAAATAAGTTGAATTTCATTAAACAAGAAGTTGCAAATACAAATGCATAACCATAGGAACCAATGCTTCCTCAAAAATTTACAGTACGGGAGCCTAGCTCAACCATCGACGATGCTTACAAAATATCTAAATTGGGTATAAATACTCGGAACTACTCATGGCCCTCAGGGATACGATCTGACAATTGCATTCAAATCTTTTCATTTCCTCCTTCTCTTGTCATACTGCACATGTTTTCCTCTGTAAGATGTGAAATTAAAACAATATGGACTTTGTAGGAAAACCCATTTACAGAGGAGCTCTGGGCTATCAGCTAGCCGCCATGACCATCCTTTCTTTCTTTCCATTAATGGGGTGAAATGAGGCTTCAACCACCACCCCCTATTTCCCTTAACTTCCTTCATTGGGATCGGGATGAGTTTTGACATCCATGAATGCCCCAGGTAGTGCCCTGACTTCTTCAA
Source organism: Picea glauca (assembly GCA_000966675.3). Lineage (NCBI taxonomy): Eukaryota > Viridiplantae > Streptophyta > Pinopsida > Pinales > Pinaceae > Picea > Picea glauca. The sequence continues at coordinate 987,689 of JZKD02S0519647.1, read as the reverse complement.
ATCAATCTCGGTGCTTCGAGCCCTGCTTCTCTTCTTCTGCAATCAATACATGCACTTTCGACCCTTTGGTGCAACTCCTTTACATCGTTCCACATGACGTCGGGCCATGACCCTACACTTATGCCCTATAACATTTTAGGACTTTGTATATTGAGATTTCTCACTCCCCTTGATTCACAACATCGCGATGCCCAAAATCACGAAATGGTCATATCCAGATCGATGGTCGGATCTTCTTTAAAATTGACGACCAAGATTGCTTTCCTAAAGACCCCACGTCGCCATCTCTACACGATAACTGCTAATATTCTTCCTGGAACCGCACACCATAGGGCCATGGGCTATGACCATGGGCCCAAAATTTGAGTGCTTCATGATTTCACGTGTTGGGAGTTTGATCTGTGCTCCATGCTCAAACCTCTGATATGTGAAATCACGATTTTTCATTATCTACTGCCATGTGCCCCTCTGCTTTAGACAGCCCAGATCAAATTGTCATTGTGGGACCACATAGCATTGACACTCTTGGGAAGACTTTTCTTTGGCCCAGATCTTACGCTACGCATCCCCTAGAATGGACAACCCTGATTATTTCACAATTTCACATGTCACGGGTTATCAGGACTCACCCTCCTACTTTCCTGACTCATTAAATCGTGAAAACATGACCCAATGGTGCAGATCTCTCCCTTGAGCAACAACTGTGATATTTTCTCGATTTTGCGTTTCGAGAGACTCTGATGTGATCGACTCTCGACCTCCCGATTCACAAAATCACGACTATGCTGATCATGCACCACATCTGCCTCTGAAATGAATGGCCCAGATCTCACGATTTTGGGCCTTGGTCTGATGCTAAACTTTTCACAACTCTATAATCCTGATCGTTCGATGGTCATTGATCTAATTTATCTGATGGTTCTGACGACTGAGACTAGGCCTATTCTTGATGGCTTTTCGTCAACTAGGTATGTGCGTGCCTTTGCATAATCACTCCTCGACTTTGGATAAAAATGCATATGGTGGGTTTTTAAACCCTTTTTCTCGCATTTGGTTACCCAATGGCCAACTTCAAAGGAAAAACATACCCTTGCAAGAATAAGTGCTAACACCTTGGGTTAGAGGGGGATCCCAACTATGCTTATATGAAAGTTGGATTTACTCTTTCTATCAAAAGATTATTTGTTTGTATTAAATTCTTTGGAGAGTTATTCTCACAATCTATTCCAAATATCTAGTCCTAGTCTATTATTGGTGTAAAGATCTAAATATAAAAGTTTCTATTTTTATTTTAATTAACATTCATTTTAATGGTTATTCGTTGCACAAAGGTGAATGATATTGAAACTGATGATGTTTGAGATTTGACTCCAAAAAGGATTTAAAGAATGATATGAAAATTTTCGTTTCAATTAACTTCTAGCTATGGGAGGGAGAAGAGTTTCTTTTATTTCACTAACAAACACTCAAGAATGAAAATTTTTATACTATTTCGTTCTCAACAAGAATTCAAACAATTTGCCAAATTATAAAGAAATCTTTTCCAATATCCAAAACCAATGCATACCATAATTTCTTTGTTTGATTACAAATGTAAATTAATATGTTCGTCTAATGCTTCATGATTTCACTAATAATGAAAAATGACTTCACTATTGTAATTTGAAAAAGAGGAAGCAAAAGTAGACAAACAAATACACTCTCACAAGAAAATAAGAAACCAAAAGAAGAACAAACTATCAAACTATTCACTCAAAGGAAAAACAATTAAAAAAAATCACACTTTCTAGTCTTCTGGTATTGAGTAAAAAATCAAAGATGAGGAAAACAATTGTGATCAATGAAATTCCTTATGAAAACCTCCAGTCAATCAGATAATCAAAAGGAGCAACAAAAATAAACCAAGTTTGCAAGAGAACGATTGATTTTTGCGACAAGGAAAGACAACACAAACTAAATAAATACTAAAAGAATGAAGGGTAGAAAGTTTTAAGTCAAATGAAAGACAAGATCTGATAGAATAAGATATGAGCCAGAGAAAAATATCTAAGGACTATACCCAACAAGCAAAAAGTTTGCAATTTTTCAAAGTAAGAAAAAATGGTGCTCTGGTAACCAAAGAACCAGAGCGCTACAATGCTCCCTAACAAACTATGGGGGAGCGATGATCAAGATATCAATGCTCTAACTTGAATTGGAGAGGGATCTAGTCCTGAGACAAGTTTTAGAAAAACCCCAAAAACTCAAAAACTCATGGAAATTCAATCAAAGACTCTATGAGACAACTTAGAAAAGATGAAAAGATGTAAGGAAAGATTAAATCAGTAACTGGATCTAAATATAGACAAAATCCACAAACAATCCAAGGAAAGAACAAAAAACTGAAAATTCGATCCCAATAGTGTCACCAATTTCTGTTACAGAATAATTGCCCTGCGGACAGGTGAATTTTCCCTTAGAATAGAGACCGCTCTACCAAGATAGAAAAACACCATTGGACATTACCATTCCTATATATTAATATTATCCATCAAAAAGGAGAGAAGGAGGGATAGTATATGTACATCATTTTTGAAGTTTTTCTAAGTTGCTCTAATCTGTGAGTTCCAGACAATACCTGCAATGGACAACAAAAGACAAACGACTATCTCCTACTCTAATGGATTAGACTAAATCAATCTATATATGAAATATTAAAACAAGCATATACAAGTATATGTAAACACATACTAGAATGAAATAGGCCAAGTATATTGATGAGAACCTTAAAAAGGAAACTTACAATCTTCAGATGATGTTTCATCAGCCTCTCCAAGTCCTCGTCCAAGCCTTGCTTGAAAGATCCACGGTCAGAATAACAATGCTTTGCTGATTATTTCTCCTCTTGTTCACCATGAGAATGCATCCATTTATAGCCTTTTAGAGGCTCAAACACCTTGGTTATATTTGGAATTAGTTGGGATATGGTTCCAATAGTTGTGATATATCCCTTAGATACATCCTAAGGGTTAGATTCGAGCCAAACTAGATCGATCTATTCATAGTCGTCCTTTAGAATTAAAAGGGATTTCTTCCAATATTTTCTCAACCAATTAAGAACTCCCTTATAATGGGAAATAGACCACTACCATGCTCCCTTCTATATAGGCAACGAGCACTATCGCTCCCTATATATGAGCAGGGGAGCACTGATCTTCCCAAAAGTTTCCAATATGACCAATTCTTATAGAAAAACCTTTGTTTTGATTGTCAGATGATAGGGATCCTTCTTATAACATTTTTTACGGGTTGTATCAATTTTTTTCAAGGTGTCATTCATGATGCGACACTTACAGAATGAGAATGAGACACTTGTGACACTTGTGACAAAAGTGTGAAAATTACGACACTTGCGACAATGAGAATGTGACATTATTGAAGTGAGTAATTTTGGCGTGTAACACCATGAATAATGAAACTAATAAACAATGAAATAAAGTGAGGAAAGAGGGAAAACCTCATGGGAACCCCCCCCCCCCCCGTCAAAATACAATGTATCACAAGAAGAGAAAGATAGTTGCTAGGACACTGTGTCCTTCGCTCCAAGATGATCGTGCAAACTATGGAATTCTCACTCAGTGAAAGTCTTGGTGAAGAGGTTAGAATTATTCTCAGGAAAAGGGAAGTATCACAAATCGATGAACATTTCATGAACCAAATCCATGATGAAATTCATACGGATATCGATATATTTTTTCCACTGTCTCTATACTAGATCTTGATAGAATTTGAGTTTACTCTGGTTGTCACACCAAATCACACTCGAACGATGGAACTGAATGTCGATATCGGTGAATAAGTTATTAGTTCCTAGATGGTGATGTTGACTTCTCCCCTATACTTGGCCTCTCTTGAATATAGAGAAATACCTAACTACTCGACCAAAAGACTAGGTTGGATCCCAAACTCAACATGTACCCATAGGTGGACTTGTGATCGGTGCCATCGCTAGCGCATTTAGAATTGGTGAAGGATATGGGATCCAACTTGAAACCCACTGCATAATATATTCCATAATTGATGGTTCCATGAATGTATCTAAGGATTTGCTTGGAAGCCTTCCAGTGTAAATCATGTGGCTCCTGCATGTAACTGGAGACTATCCCTATTGCATATGATAGATCTGGTTGGGTGTGGGTGAGATACAAAAGAATCCCCATGAGCTGTCAATACAAGATGATTTCCACCATTGGTGTATCCTGACCATCCTCAAGTATAACCCTAGATAAGAAGGGTGTAGGTGTAGACTCTCTCCATGATATCTCGAGCATACTTAGCCTGAGATAGATTGATTTCTGAAGCATCTTGGTTGATCTTGAGACCAATAAAGAAATGGAGTGGACCCATGTCCGTCATAAAAGACCTGTCATGAAGAAATCCCTTTACCATAGAAATCATTGAGAATGATCTTCCAATGATCAAGAGATCATCCACATATAGGACTAGGATCATAAGTGAGTCAGTGGTCCTTAACATGTAGACATTTGGATTGGATTTGCATCTGAAAAAATTCTTAGAGAGAAACTAGGAGACCATATTTACGTACCATTCTCTAGGCGCTTGCTTGAGGCCATAGAGTGAATTTTGTAGTTGACACACTAAAGATGAATTATGTATGAATCCACACAACTGTTCCATATAAATCTTGTCTAGGATATCCCAGTGAAAAAACTTATTCTTCACATCCATCTGATGTACTTTCCATCCCTGACTGGTCCAATGGCAAGGTCCAACCTGATAGAATCCAAATTTTATGTTGGAGCAAAAGTCTCATGATAGTCAATCCTCTGGTTCTATTGAAATCCCTTGACAATCAATCTTGCCTTCTTTCTTCTCACCTATCCGTTCACTACCTTTTTGGTCCTCTAGACCCATATTCATCTGACAAGATTATTTTTTGAAGAAAGTGAAACCAAATCCAAACTCTGGTTCTCGAGGAGAGAGTTGTAATCATCTTTCATGGTTGCTTCCCAGAAGGGGCCTGCAGCCTCTCTATAGCACTTCAGGTCTGAATATTGAACCATATAAAAATGAAAATGCATCGAGGAATCAATGGAAATGATTACATGAGGAGGATCATCAAACTAATATTTGGTCCTCCTTAGATCTGTTGGATCCCCAAGAAGGTCTCCTTCATCCTGAAGTGTGGATTGTGCCCACTTGGGCATCTACTCTGGCTCCTCATCTGCATGTACTGATTGTGAATTTGAATGCTTTGACTATGCATCTGAATGCTCTGATTGTGCATTTGTATATTTTGAATCCTATGACTCTATATCATAACTCATAGCTATGGTGTGATTTGGGTGTGTGGAATCATCATGTGCAAATGGTGGAAGTAAAAAAGCCTCTGCATGTGTCTCATGTGGAGCATGCGAGGGAGTTTCCTCAAACTGGACACTGTGCTTAATGATGATATTATTTGTAGAGGGATCAAGTAATCTATATCCCTTCACACCATCAGGATAACCGACAAATATGCATGCATGGCTCTATGGATATAATGCTTTCCTCTTCTCAGAAAGAATGTGGGCCCATGCTAGTGATCCAAAGATACAGAAGTGGGTGAATTTTGGTTTGTTTCTGCTCCAAGCCTTGAAAGGAGTCTTGTACTTAACATATATGTGAGGGGATCTTTTATGAATGTTATTCACATAGTTAAGTGCCTCATCCCAAATCTTGGGAGGAAGTTTCTTTGCATGTAGCATGCAATTGGCCATCTCTTTGAGAGATTTGTTTTTCTACTAAAAAAACCCATTCCTTTGTGGAGCATATAGTACTATGTGTTGCAACTATATCCTAGCCTCAAGAAAAAGATTTTGAACATATTTGTTTACATACTCCCCCCCCATTATCTATATAGAGGGATTTGATGTTTCTCCCTAATAAATTCTCAACAAGTTCTTTGAAATATTTGAGATTCTCAAATACCTTGGAATTATGTCTAAGAAACGACACCCAAGTAGAATGTGAGTAATCATCCAAAAATGTAAGCACATGCCTTGCCTTGTTGATGGATGGATGTGGGAATGGACCCATGAGACCACTATGAATCAAATCCCATGGAGAGGAGGCCTTGTGATCCTTCTCCTTCTACAACTTCTCTCGAGGATGCTTTCCAAGGACATATCCTTCACAAACACCTTCAAAAAAGTGGATATCAAGTAACCCAGTGACCATCCCCTTCTTTCTAAGTTGTTGCATGTACTTGAAACTCAGGTGACCAAAAATCTCATGCCATAATTGTCATTAGCATGTGTAAGTAGTATAGAGGAATCAGGTTCAATAAAATTAGTGAAAGTATATAACCAATATTGATGATTTACCTCCTTGACAACAATCTTGGAGTTGTCTTGCATGTCAAATATGGACACGGATTCTGGTGTGAACTCCACCTTTTTTCCTTAGCCTGAGTGTGTAATATGATACACCGAGATTATATTCATGGAAATTTTAGGAACATGCAAAAATTTCTCAAATATTCCATGATCTAGTTCCACTCTCCCTTTTCCAGTGACCTCGATTGGAGCGTCATACCCATGAGGATATGAGGCCATGTGAATGAAGTTACATAAGATATAATATCCTTTATGGTTCCCTTATGATGGGAAGCGCCTAAATCTACAATACATGCGTCACGAGAAGAATGAATAGATACTGATGCATGGGGGTTACCTTTCTAAGGGGCTTGATCTTATTACTTCTTCTTGGGAACCTCAGGAATGAAGTCCCTGAGATTGTTATTCTAAATTATTTTCACCATAATATATGTTTTCTTCTCATGCATGCAAATTTTGGATGGTTCCTGTGATTACAGTAACCACACTTCTTACCTTTCTTGGATTTTCCACCTTTGGAACCTAAGGAATAATTAAAGGGTTTGGAGTACCCTTACTTCTTTGGCTCTGCATGCACCTTTATTTTTCCTTTTACATTTTATTTAGGATTTTGAGAGTTGTTGCCATCATGCAAAGAAAGTGAATGTGCCTTGGGGCCTTTGATTATTACCATCTGAATGAGATTATCCTACTCTTATGTCAAATCCTCAATGAACTGTGATAATGAAGGCATGGCCTGGGTAGGTCTTGCGATGAATCTGTTAGAATGAAATGTGGAGACAAATACACTATATTCTGGTCCAATTTTTTCCATGATAGATTGTTTTTCTTATTTTCATTTGTCGATACTACAACCTCTCAATTCATGGAGAGATTTAAATGTGGTGAAGAAATCTTGGATATTGTCAAAGTTCTTCGGGTCCAAGGAGTTCAGTTCTACTTCGAGGAAATGGCCCCTCATTTCATCTTTATTTGTAAAGAGACCATCCAAGTTCGTCCATATCTCATTTGGATTTTTTCATGCATCGATGTGAAACCATATGTCTGGAGAAATAGACATGTATAGGAGACTGTGACCCTCGTCCATGCAATTGAAGTACTTTTATTTTTCCACTATTGAAGTGGGTTCTACTTCTATGTCCATGGCTATTTGATACAAAACTCTACCCCTGAGTTGGTGTAGAATTATTGGCTACCATTCGAAGCAATTATATATCGTTAAAATTACAGATGCGAGAAATTCCATCTTTCCTACTGCTTTGTTCCTTCTTCCGTACTTTCAATAGAGTGTTGGTGATGATCCTTGTTAGTGGCCTATGTGATATAATACCATGTATATTTTATGAGATACCTGCATAGAATATCTAGCTAACAATAAGACATACACAACTTGCAATTATGGATGAAGAGAGAAGACAAAAGTGGGAGAAAAGAATGAAAGAATTTATATTATCTGAGTAAGAGAATATTAAAATTAAATTGATATAATCTATATGAAACAACTAACTCCCCATAGTAGCCCGGATAATGCACATTAGGAGGGTTCTAGAGAGATTTGACACACATCGATAGTCACTGGATTCAAATACCACATATTCCTAGTTAACTGGCCATGTGATCATCAATTAATTAGATAAACCAAAGTGGAATGAGGAGGAACTCACTTTCACATGTGGAATGTGATTTATTGGTGATGCTCCCAATGAAAGTGTGCATTCATGGTGATGATCCCAAGGTTATCATGTAACACTTGGTGATAAAGACAAGGTTGACATGTAACACTTCACTCAACTAGTCTAACTGAAAGGCAACTAAGGATTGAATCGTGGGTATGTGGCACCCTTGTCTAGGGGAGAATATCCTCAATGAGGGGAGAATATATCACATTAAGGGACCCTCAACATAGACAAGTAAACTTAGGAAAATAAAATGAAATGAAAATCCTAGGTGTGTGTAATATCTCCAACAGTCACCACCCAACAATATCCACCTTGAAAACAAATTTTCTAATACCTTTCACAATGAATCAATCATCACCTTTCTTGCAATCCAAGAGAATCCAAACACCACCACAACTTCTCTAACAATATTGGTTACATGAACATGTCTAGTACACAATTTGCTCCAATGTCGACCACTCCACCTCCATCAATAACCTGTCTTACAAAATGATGCCTTGTCTCATTTTGATACAGTGGACAATTAGTCAAATGAATAGCTCTTTGACCATGATAGAACATGCTTCTACATTTAAATAGGAAAGATCTCAAGTGGTTCCCAACAATATACATGTTCTAATATGTTTAAATGTCACTTGAATAGTGTTACAAGTTGCAATGAAAGATAGATATAAATGAGGTTTTCAAAATGCAAAATCATAAGATGAAAAATGAAAGAGATATATGCTAAAATTTATTAAACTCAAATTTAAAAAATAAATAAAAGTTTAAAAGTAAAAAAAAACTAAAATAAATTAAACTCATATTTAAAAAATAATTAAATAATTACTATGACTTGCAAATTATATAATTAATAATAAATATATACTCAATTACAAGATAATTGAAAAGTATAGTATAATTTGTTAGGTTTAAAAAATAGCATTATCTTCATCTTGAGAGGACTTTCTCTTTTTCTATGCTTTAAAGGAATATCCAATATTCTCTATAATAGCCATTGACACAACCAAAATGAAATAATCAATTGCTTTTATTTGATAAAAAGAATAGAAAATAAAAAATTCTTAAATAACCAATAGCTTATTTACTTAGTAGTCCTTGGTCCACTAAAAAAACCAATACCTCATTTACTTGACCACTAAAAAGGAGGGGTTCTTTATTGCTTTTGAACATGACATGTAAAATGGTTTTTATAATATTTTTTTAACCTTAATAATCTATGAATAATATAAAAAACATTTTTTCTTAGTTTTGATTTCTACAATATTTTTTTCTAAAATGTAAAAAAAGTTTTTTTTATTTTTTTTATTTTGAACATAATATGTATATGATTTTCACAATATCTAGTGACAAACTGTTAGATTTATAAATTTGAGTGATCAAGTCTATATAATCCAAGTGTTTCATGGGTTTTTCAAAAAGCTAAATCCATTTATGTATTCAGAAATATAATTTAAAAAGTAAAAAATTGTGAAAAATGTAGAACATTTATTTAAAGTTATAAAAATTTAATTTCTATATATCAACAAATAGCTTTTATGTAGTAATAGGATGTCAACAGCAAAAAAAACAATTTAAAATATTTTATTATTGAAATACAAATTGCAAACACTCATTTACAAATTTTATTAGAGAAATGTAAAATAATTACACCTAATGAAAAAAGACTGACGTTTTAGTTACAAATATGATTTATATGGACAAGATTTGATATCTTGAGAATATTTGTAGTCACAATAAATGAAAGACCATGATTTCAACCATTAACTTCTTTACATGACAAAACATGGTTGTTCTTCATTATGGTGACTAACATAATTAGCCTAATCATGATGGATCAGATAAATGCCCAATTTATTTACTGCTCTTCGGTTTTCACTGTTGTATTTTAGTGTTCATGGGGTGTGTGGTAGGCATTTAATATACTGTCGTATTTTAATTTACTGCTCTTGGTTTTTCAGGTTCGTGACACACGATTAGTTTTTCATCGTTGTTCATGGGGTGCGTTTTGGTTTTCCCTATGTCTTTTTTCACTGTGTGTGACCCTCGACGAATCAATTCCAATAGATGGACGATCAAGTCCATTCGATGGTGGAATTATATACATCTTTGCGCACTCACACTCAAATGGTCCTAACAACCCTTCGTTTGCAGTAAATTTTATGCAGGAGGTCTATGCAGGTTTGAAATTGTGACCGTTAGTGAGGACGTCTACGCAGGTTTGAAATCAGAATCATTTATATGCATGGAGTAAAATAAGAAAATGTTCAAATTAAATAAATCTTGAATGTTTATAATGTTTTAATTGCATGCATGGAGTAATAAGTTAAATTACTTTAAATTTTTAAATCTAAAGTATCCAAACGATCCCTCAACCATGGAGTCACCAGGTGAATGGTATGTAGAATGAGTGTGTCTAGCCTTCGTTCACCATCAAAGGCTAGATCTTATCATTTTTATTCCCCAAAGAACTTGTCAAGCTGAGAAGGAAGCTGTTGAAAACCTTCTCGAGAAAGCTCCTCTGGTTCAGCTTTTAGGTGTGCTAGAAGTAGTCACACTGAAACAGTAGAGTTGCCACAGTGGAGTCACAAGGTGCACAATTGCAATCTTTTAAGTACTATGTTCTGATGCACCTTCAGAACTAGTAATCTTTGTCGTTCTATCCTAGGGAAAATATTCAATTTTGTCCCCGGCAACGGCACCAGAAATGTTAGCACCAGAAGTCACCTCTGGATTTCGGCAGAGGTAAGCCTGATACCAATCAGTTTTATATGTCACAATGAATGAATAAGGGTGGTGGAATGGGCGTAGACCCAAGCGAATATCTCTTGGGTTTAAAATGAGAAGAGGGAAGACTTTGTGAGAAAATGTAATAGTCTGCTATGGACATCCGGTCTTCTAGCAGCCTAAGGAAGAAAAGCTTCAAGAACAAGATCCTCTTGGACCTAAAGTTTCAAACACTAAGATATGCCTAAACGACATAGTTATAATAGAACGATGATCAAACCTACATGGCAATGCTACTGTAACAACTCGACTGGATCCTCCAATTTCGAGCTACTTAGTGTAAGAGGGAAAAGATAACACAAGAAACTGATTAAAATTGGTGAAAATATTGCAGTGATCAAACCTACATCACAACAACATAACTACCCTCGACTGGATCCTCCAATTTCGAGTGTTTTAAAGAAGTTGTTTACAAAGATATGGAAACAAGCTAACTTTCATTAAACAAGAAGTCTCAAATACAGATTCATAACCGGAGGAACTAGTGCTTCCTCAAAAATTTACAATACGGGATCCTAGCTCAACCATCGACGACGCTTACAAAATATCAAAATAGAGTATAAATACTCAGGAATACTCATGTCCCTCAGGGATACGATCGGACCACTACATTCAAAGATTTTTGTTTCCTTCTTCTCATATCAGACTGAACATGTTTTCCTTTGTAAGATGTGAAATTAAAATAGTATGGACTTTGCAGGAAAACCCATTTACAGAGGAGCTTTGGGCTGTCATATAGCTGCCATGACCATCCTTTCTTGCTTTCCATCAATGGGGTGAAACGAGGCTTCAACCAACACCCCCTATTTCCATTAATTGCCTTCATTGGGATTGGGATCAGTTCTGACATCCATGAATTCCCCAGGCGGTACCCTGACTTCTTCAAATCAATCTCGGTGCTTCGAGCCCTGCTGCTCTTCTTCTGCAATCAATACATGCACTTTTGACCCTTTGGCACAACTCCTTTCCATCATTCCACATGAACTCGAGCCATGACCCTACACTTATCCCCTATAACATTTCGGGACTTCGCATATCGATATTTCTCACTCCCTTTGATTCATAACATCGTGATGACCGAAATCATGAAATGGTCATATCCAGATTGACGATCGGATTTGATCTAAAATTGACGGCCAAGATTGCTTCCCCAAAGACCCCATGTCACCAACTCTATGCGACAAGTGATAATATTCTTCCCGGACCCACACACCATATGGCTATGGGCTATGACCATGGGCCCAAACTTTGAGCACTTCGTGATTTCGCATGTCGGGAGTTTGCGCTGTGCTCCATGCTCGAACCTCCGATATGAAAAATCATGATTTTTCATTATCTACTACCACGTGCCCCTTTGCTTTCGACATATCAGATCAAATTGTCATTGTGGAACCACATACCATCGACACTCTAGGGAAGACTTTTCTTTGGCCTGGATCCTTTGCCACGCGTCCCCTAAAATGGACGACCCTGATTATTTCACAATTTCACATGTCACGAGTTTTCAGGACTCGCCCTCCTACTTTCCCGACTCATGAAATCACGAAAAGATGACCCAACGGTCCAGATATCTCCCTTGATCAACGACTGTGATCTTTTTGCGATTTTGCATTTCGGGAATCTCTGATGTGATCGACTCTCGACCTCCTGATTCACGAAATCGTGACTATGTTGATTGTGCACCACATGTGCCTCTGAACTGAATGGCCCAGATCTCAGGATTTTGGGCCTTGGTTTGATGCTAAACTTTGCGCAACTCTATAATCCTGATCATTCGATGATCGCTAATCTAATTTAACTGATAGATCCGACGGATGAGACTATGCCTATGCTTGATGGCTTTTCGCCAACGAGGTATATGCACGCCTTTTCATAATCGCGCCCTGAATTTGGTTAAAAATGCATATGGTGGGTTTTTAAACCCCTTTTCTCGCATTTGGTTACCCAATGGCCAACTTCAAAGGAAAAAATTCCCCTTGCAAGAATAAGTGCTAACACCTTGTGTGAGAGGGGGATCCCAACTATGCTTATACGAAAGTTGGATTTACTCTCTCTATCACAAGATTATGTGTTTGTCTTGAATGCTTTGGAGAGTTATTCTCACAGTCTATTCCAAATATCTAGTCTTAGTCTATTGTTGGTGTAAATATCTAAATATAAAAGTTTCTAGTTTTATTTTAATTAGCGTTCATTTTCATGGTTGTTCGTTGCACAAAGGTGAATGATATTGAAACAGATGATGTTTGAGACTTGACTCCAAAAAGGATTTAAAGAATGAGATGCAAACTTTCGTTTCAATTAACTTGTAGCTATGGGAGGGAGAAGAGTTTCTTTTAATTCACTAACAAACACTCAAGAATGCAAAATTCTATACTATTTCGTTCTCAACAAGAATTCAAACAATTTGCCAAATTATAAAGAAATCTTTTCCAACATCCAAAACCAATGCATACCATAATTTCTTTGTTTGATTAAAAATGTAAATTAATATGTTCGTCTAATGCTTCATGATTTCACTAATAATGAAAAATGACTTCACTACAATGATTTGAAAAAGAGGAAGCAAAAGTAGACAAACAAATACACTCTCAGCAGAAAATAAGAAACCAAAATAAGAACAAACTATCAAACTATTCACTCAAAGGAAAAACACTAAAAACAAATCACACTTTATAGTCTTCTGGTTTTGATTAAAGGATCAAAGATAAGGAAAACAATTGTGATCAATGAACTTCCTTATGAAAACCTCCAATCAATCAGATAATCGAAAGGAGCAGCAAAAAGAAACCAAGTTTGCAAGAGAACGATTGATTTTTGTGACAAGGAAAGACAACACAAACTAAATAAATACTAAAGGAATGAAGGGTAGAAAGTTTTAAGTCAAACAAAAGACAAGATCTGAAAGAATAAGATATGAGCCAGAGAAAAATATCTAAGGACTATACCCAACAAGTAAAAAGTCTGCAATTTTTCAAAGTAAGAAAAATTGGTGCTCTAGTAACCAAAGAACCAGAGAGCTACAAGGCTCCCTAATAAACTATGGGGGAGATATGATCAAGATATAAATGCTCTGACTTAAATTGGAGAGGGATCTAGTCCTGAGATAAGTTTTAGAAAAACCCACAAAACTCAAAAACTCATGGAATTTCAATCAAAGACTCTATGAGACAACTTAGAAAAGATGAAAAGATGTAAGGAAAGATAAATCAGTAACGAGATCTAAATATAGACAAAAGCCATAGACAATCCAAGGAAAGAACAAAAAATCAAAAATTTGATCCCACTGGAATCGCCAATTTCTGTTATAGAATAATTCCCTTGTAGATAGGTGAATTTTCCCTTAGAGTAGAGACCCCTCTACCAAGATAAAAAAATACCATTGGACATTACCATTCATATATATTAATATTATCCATCAAAAAAGAGAGAAGGAGGGATAGTATATGTACCTCATTTTGAAGTTTTTCTATGTTGCTCTAATCTGCGAGTTCCAGACAATACCTGCAATGGAATACAAAAGACAAACGACTATCTCCTACTCTAATGGATTAGACAAAATCAATCTATCTATGAAATATTAAAACAAGCATAAACAAGTATATTTAAACACATACTATAAGGAAATAGGCCAAGTATATTGATGAGAACCTTAAAAAGGAAACTTACAATCTTCAGATGATGTTTCATCAACCTCTCCAAGTCCTCGTCCAAGCCTTGCTCGAAAGATCCACGGTCAGAATAACAATGCTTTGTTGATTATTTCTCCTCTTGTTCACCATGAGAATGCCTCCATTTATAGCCTTTTGGAGGCTCAACCAGCTTGGTTATATTTGGAATTAGTTGAAGATATGGTTCCAATAGTTGTGATATATCCCTCAGATGCATCCTAAGGGTTACATTCGAGCCAAACTAGCTCGATCTATTCATAGTCGTCCTTTAGAATAAAAATGGATTTCTTCCAATATTTTCTCAACCAATTCATCACTCCCTTACAATGGGAAATATACCACTACAACTCTCCCTTCTAGATAGGCAACGAGCACTATCACTCCCTATATATGAGCAGGGGAGCACTATCACTCACTAACACTCACTATCACTCCCTATCACTTGGATATTGTCAAAGTTCTTCAGGTCCAAGGAGTTCAGTTCTACTTCAAGGAAATGGCCCCTTATTTCATCTTTATTTCCAAAGAGACCATCCAAGGTCATCCATATCTCATTTGGATTTTTTCATGCATCGATGTGAAACCATATGTCGAGAGAAATAGACATGCATAGGAGACTGTGACCCTCGTCCATGCAGTTGAAGTACTTGTATTTTTCCACTATTGAAGTGGGTTCTACTTCTATGGCCATGGCTATTTGATATGTAATGGCCAGTTTTAATTTTACATCAATTTATTTTGATAAACTAAGACAGTAATTTCATAACACAGTCATTTATAACAGTAACTTCCGTAACTCAAATTTTACTATGAATAATAAAAAAAATTCTAACATAATACAACAATGCATAAATTTTAGAGAAATACCTTAACTCTGATGCTAATAATCCTTCATGTTGTCCGTAGCTTGCTTCCTTCCTGCTTCTTTAGAACACTACCCAAAACCATCCTCCCTGTCGACTAGTTAGCTCCCTAGCCCCAGGATATCAATGGATATCCTGGCCCTCCGAGCCCAAAACCCCCAGCAACCCCCGGTGCACTGTGTCAATTCCACTCCAAATTTCACTCTGCCAATTCCCCGCTTCCAAAATTCATCCCCAACTCCCGTAGAATGATCCCCCCTCAAACTCCTTTCCCCCCCTTATCCCTCCTTCACTGACTTTCCTTCATTTACTCCCTACCTAATATCTTATCCCATTCTTTAATATCTTATCCCATTTATTTAATGCTTCTTATCCTTTATTTAATGTTTGTTATCCCACTCGTATACGTAAGTTTTAATAAATTAAATTATCAACCCTATTAATTCTTTACTCACGTAATTAAAGAGTTGATTAATAATTAAATAACCATTGACAATTATGAACAATAATTAATGAT
>JZKD02S0519647.1:922442-961539 GCA_000966675.3 Picea glauca | reverse complement strand
TTAGTTAATATTATATAGGAAACAATTATTGTTTGGCTAACATCTTAGGACAATCAGATTATCAATTTAATTATAATTAATAATCCTTTACATTTATTTAAGCAGGGTCGTTACATGATACAAACCTCTACCCCTGATTTGGTGTAGAATTATTGGCTTCCATTTGAAGCAGTTATATGTCGTTAAAATTACAGATGTGAGAAATTCCATCTTTCCTACTGCTTTGTTCCTTCTTCTGTACTTGCAAAAGGGTGTTGTTGATGATCCTTGTTAGTGGCCTATATGATCTGATACCATGTATATTTTATGATATACCTTCATAGAAGATCTAGCTAACAATGAGACATACACAACTTGCAATTATGGATGAAGAGAGAAGACAAAAGTGGGAGAAAAGAATGAAAGAATTTATATTATCCGAGTAAGAGAATATTAAAATGCAAGTGATATAATCTATATGAAACAACTAACTCCCCACAGTAGCCAGGATAATGCACATTAGGAGTGTTCTAGAGAGATTTGACACACATCGACAGTCACTGGATTCAAATACCACCTATTCCTAGTTAACTGGTCATGTGATCATCAATTAATTAGATAAACCAGAGTGAAATGAGGAGGATCTCACTTGCACATGTGGAATATGATTTACTGGTGATGCTCCCAATGGAAGTGTGCATTCATGGTGATGATCCCAAGGTTATGATATAACACTTGGTGATAAATCCAAGGTTGACATGTAACACTTCACTCAACTAGTTTAACTGAAAGGTAACTAAGGATTGAATGGCGGGTATGTGGCACCCTTGTCTAGGGGAGAATATCTTCAATGAGGAGAGAATATATCACATTAAGGGAACCTCAACATAGACAAGTAAACTTAGGAAAATAGTCACCACCCAACAATATCCACCTTCAAAACAAATTTTCTAATACCTTTCCCAACGAATCAATCATCACCTTTCTTACAATCCAAGAGAATCCAAGCACCACCACAACTTCTCTAAAAATATTGGTCACATGAACATGTCTACACAATTTGCTTCAATGTGGACCACTCCACCTCCATCAATAACTTGTCTTACAAAATGATGCCTTGTCCCATTTTGATACGGTGGACAATTAGTCAAATGAATAACTCTTTGACCATGACAGAACATGCTTCTACATTTAAATAGGAAAGATCTCAAGTGGTTCCCAACAATATACATGTTCTAATATGTTTAAATGTCATTTGAATAGTGTTACAACTTGCAACGAAAAATAAATATAAATGAAGTTTTCAAAATGCAAAATCATAAGATGAAAAGTGAAAGAGATATATGCTAAAATTTATTAAACTCAAATTTAAAAAAAAATAAAAAATTTAAAAGTAAAAAAAAAAAAAAATTAAACTCATATTTAAAAAATAATTAAATAATTACTATGACTTGCAAATGATATAATTAATAATAAATATATACTCAATTACAAGATAATTGAAAAGTATAGTATAATTTGTTAGATTTAAAAAATAGCGTTATCTTGATCTTGAGAGAGGACTTTCTCTTTTTCTATGCTTTAAAGGAATATCCAATATTCTCTATCATAGCCATTGACACAACCAAAATCAAATAATCAATGGCTTTGATTTGATAGAAAGAATAGAAAATAAAAAATCAATTGCTTTGATTTGATAGAAAGAAGAGAAAATAAAAAATTCTTAAATAACCAATAACTCATTTACTTAGTAGTTCTTGGTCGACTAAAAAATCAATGTGATTTATATGGAAAAATGTGATTTAGTTACAAATGTGATTTATATGGACAAGATTTGATATCTTCAGAATATTCGTAGTCACAATAAATGAAAGACCATGATTTCAACCATTAACTTCTTTACATGACAAAACATGGTTGTTCTTCATTATAGTGACTAACATGATTAGCCTAATCATGATGGATCAGATAAATGCCCAATTTATTTATTTACTGCTCTTCGGTTTTCACTGTTGTATTTTAGTGTTCATGGGGTGTGTGGCAGGCGTTTAATATACTGTCGTATTTTAATTTACTGCTCTTGGTTTTTCAGGTTCGTGGCACACGATTAGTTTTTCATTGTTGTTCATGGGGTGCGTTTTGGTTTTCCCCATGTCTTTTTTCGCTGTGTGTGACCCTCGACGAATCAATTCCAATACATGGACAATCAAGTCCATTCGGTGGTGGAATTATATACATCTTTGGGCACTCACACTCAAGTGGTCCTGACAAACCTTCGTTTGCAGTAAAGTTTACGCAGGAGGTCTATGCAGGTTCGAAATTGTGACCGTTAGTGAGGGGGTCTACGCAGGTTTGAAATCGGAATCATTTATATGCATGGAGTAAAATAAGCAAATGTTCAAATTAAATAAATCTTGAATGTTTATAATGTTTTAATTGCATGCATGGAGTAATAAGTTAAAATACTTTAAATTTTTAAATCTAAAATATTTTTAATTTTTTAGATACTTTAAATTTTTAAATCTAAAATATTTTTAATTTTTTAAATTTAAAATGTTTTTAATTGTTTTTTTGATAATTCTTTAAATTTAAAATGTTTTCAATTCTTTAAATCTAAAATGAATAAGTAGTAGATTCCAGCAGATGTTGGTCATCCCTTGAAGGAGATTCAATCTCTCTAGGACTCAATGGCATGGTGTCACTTGGTGTATCGAATTATAAGGTACTAGGCATAATCCATGGATCAGATGTTTCGAAGGACTATTGTGCCATAGTTGAAATCATATTAACCATTGTGATATGTTGCATAGTGGGAGAAAGAGGAGTAGGGAAGGTACCCATGAGTGAAGAGTCTTTCAAGAGACCTACTCCAACACTTCCATAAGTGATTTTTAGGTCTCCCAGAAAAGGAATGTTGTTGGTCGTTTTCATGCCATCGTCGGGGGTGTAGTAATCTAATTAATCAATGGTCACAATTTTACCTTGATGAGAGAATTGGATGCACTGAAAAACCGATGAAGCGAAGACAATAATAGCATAGAACCAACTTCTACCTAGCAACACGTTATAATCAAGGCGAGCATCGACTACTTCGACATCTACAGAAACATTTTTTCCTCGTAATTGAACGACTAAGGATTGTAATAATCCATGAGGTCAGAAACCCCTTCCATAAAATGCTCGTAACATGGTGGGAGATTGATTAAGACTAGGTGATTTAAGGCCTTTCAAGCAAGCCAAAGACATGAAACATTTGGATGCCCCCTCATCCAAGATCGTGCAATGAATATGTTGATTATGGACAATGACATCGATTTGGAAAGCAAGTTGGTGAGATAGTCGTGATTTAAAATTATCCAGGTTAAACATAATATTATTGGGTGAATACGGATCTATAGCTTTGATGACGTCCAAGAGAATCCTACGTTGACTAGGTCAGTGTTGTAGAACAGCAAGAGCTGCCATAGCGCAAGGTGCTTGAGCCAAATCTTCAACGATGTTGTAGTTTTGAGCAACATGCAAATTAGGATTAAAGGTCGAATTTCTAATTGTGTTCTTGGGTGGGCATAAGATAGAGTCAAATCTAGGTTTCTCAATCTAGAGTGGTCCAAATGGAGGAGCAACTGTAGTAGGCGGTGGATCCGATGTAGTACTAGTAGTTACTTTTTCCTTATCAGGTTTACCTAGAGGTGTGTCATATGTCGTAGTATGAGTGGTTAAATATATCCCATTAAACATGTAAATGTGTGCACTTGATGAAGCTTCCTTGTTAGGATGATGATTTGGATTACCTCATGTCGGAGGTGCAGTAGTTTGTGCAACTAGTAACTATTGTTGTGGAAAAGGATGTGTCAGTACAATGGGTTGAGAATTTCCTTTAAAACATTTGTAAACTTCGTCTCGATGAGGATGGCCACTAAGGATACCAACTCATAGTCAACCTCTGGGAGGGTACAGTCAATAGTTGAGTCTGAATGTATGGGAAGGATATCAAGTCCGAAATTCTTCAAGAGAACTAAGGAAAAATGGACCGGTAAATTCCAGAGGACCCTGAACAGATTCAGAATTCACAAAGCTCCAAGACCAAATGAAAATAGTTGATACTCAATAAGAACCACCAATATACAATCACACTACTAAAATTGGTTAAGTATCAGAGGGATAATATATGATCTCTCCCGCATGCAACCTCGTGTTTAACCCTTGTGTTAGCACCAGAAGTCGCCTCTAGATTGCAGTAGAGGTAAGCCTGATACCCATCAGTTTTATATGTCACAATGAATGAATAAGGGTGGTCAAATGGGCGCAAACCCAAGAGAATATCACTTTAACTCAGAATCCTGGACCAGGCAAAACATAAGAAAGTGAGGTCTTGATCTAAATCCAGTCAGGAAGTTGAGTTTAAAATGAGCAGAGGGAAGACTTGGTGAGAAAATCTAAGAGTCTGCTATAGGCTTCCAATCTTCCAATAGCCTAAGGAAGAAAATCTTCAAGAATAAGATCCTCTTGGACCTGAAGTTTCAGACACTAAGATATGCCTAAACGACATAGTTATAACAACACGATGATCAAACCTACATCACAATGCTACTGTAACAACTTGACTGTATCCTGCAATTCCGAGCTACTTAGTGTTAGAGGGAAAAGATAACACAGGAAACTAATTAAAACTGGTGAAAATATTGCAGTGATAAAACCTACATCACAACAACATAACTACCCTCGACTGGATCCTCCAATTCCGAGTGTTTTAACACAGTTGTTTACAAAGATACGAAAAGAAGATGACTTTCATTAAACAATAAGTCTCAAATACATATGCATAGCTAGAGGAACCAGTGCTTCCTCAAAACTTTACAATACAAGAGCCTAGCTCAACCATCAACGACGCTTACAAAATATCAACATTGAGTATAAATACTCAGAACTTCTCATGGCCCTCAGGGATACGATCGGACCACTGCATTCAAAGCTTTGAGTTTCCTCCTCCCTACAGACAACACATGTTTTCCTCTATCAGACGTGAAATTAAAATAGTATGGAATTTCCAGGAAAACCCATTTATAGAGGACCTCTAGGCTGTCAGCTAGCCGCCACGACCATCCTTTCTTGCTTTCCATTAATGGGGTGAAACGAAGCTTCAAACACCACCCCCTATTTCCATTAACTGTCTTCATTGGGATCGATATGAGTTATGACATCCATGAATGCTCCAGGTGGTGCCCTGACTTCTTCAAATCAATCTCGGTGCTTTGAGCCCTGTTGCTCTTCTTCTGCAATCAATACATGGGTTTTCAACCCTTTGGCGCAGCTCATTTCCATCATTCCACATGACCTCGGGCCATGACCCTGTGATTAACCCCTATAACATTTTGGGACTTCTCATATCAGGATTTCTCACTCCCCTTGATTCACAACATCGCGATGCCCAAAATCGCGAAATGGTCATATCCAGATCGACGGTCGAATCTACTCTAAAATTGACAGCCGAGTTTGATTCCCCGAAGACCCCACATCACCAGCTCTACATGACAGGTGTTAATCTTCTTCCCGGACCTACACACCATAGGGCCACGACCTATAACCATAGGACCAAACTTTGAGCGCTTCGCGATTTCGCTTGTCGGGAGTTTGCGTTGTGCTCCATGCTCGAACCTCTGATATGAAAAATCATGATTTCGCATTATCTACTACCACGTGTCCCTCTGCTTTAGACAACCCAGATCAAATTTTCATTGTGGGACCACATACCATCGACACTCCTGTGAAGACTTTTCTTTGGCCCGAATCTTGCGCCACGCGTCCCCTGGAATGGATGGCCCTGATTATTTCATGATTTTGCATGTCGCCAGTTTTCAGGATTCACCCTCCTACTTTCCTGACTCACGAAATCGCAAAAAGATTACCCAACGGTCCAGATCTCTCCCTTGATCAACGACTGCGATCTTTTCACGATTTCGCATTTCAAGAGTCTCTGATGTGATTGACTCTTAACCTCTCGATTCGGGAAATCACGACTATGTTGATCGTGTGCCACATGTCCCTCTGAAATGAACAACCCAAATCTCATGATTTTAGGCCTTGGTCTGATGCCAATTTTTTTGCAACTCTATAATCCCGATCACCCGATGGTCACCGATCTAATTTATCTGATGGATCCGACGGTTGAGATTGAGTCTGTGCTTGATGGATTTTTTTCGACCAGGTATGTGCTTGCCTTTGCATAATCACACCCCGAATTTGGATAAAAATGCATATGGTGGGTTTGTAAACCCCTTTTCTCGCATTTGGTTAACCAATGGCCAACTTAAAAGGAAAAACATCCCCTTGCAATAATAAGTGCTAACATTAGGCTCCATGGGGAATAGAGTCCTCCCTACGAGGCTTTAAGATCTCCTTTTGTAGTTCCAGTCGCCTTTTGTTGGGCTATAGAGTCAAGCTCAAAACACACTGCTGAAAATACAGGCCGAAAGTAAAAACAAAAATAACACACATGCTCGAAGGAGCTTATTTATGTAGAGTCCTAAACTAATAAAATTTTACATAATGCTAGGTGAAAGCAAACTTCCACCATAGCCAATCAAGTAACTTCCCAGATGGAAGATCCTTTACTTTATCGGTTATCACTAGCAGCTGATGCAACCACGACAGTGGAACAGTTACATCCTTTATCTTTCCTCCTAACGTTGAGGTCAGGATAAAGATGGACGGATTCAAAACATGAGGGAAGTAAAAATCCATGTATTCCTTCATAGGCTCGTAGGCCAAATGGTGAACTCCCAAAAATTTGTAACAGGCAACCATCCCTGTTACGCAATGGCTCACACATGGTTGAATATCTCTGGTAGGTACAGGAGGGTGATCAGTCGATACACACTGACTGATCTCAGGCGATGGTTGCTCATTAACAGGTTCTGAACAAGAGATAAACTGCTCCTTCTGTTGCTCCTCTGGTTATTCTGGTTCTTCTTCTTGGCTCTCCCACGGTTCAGATTCATAATCATCATAAACAGGACCCATGGAAAAACTCTGCTCTTCATCTTGCTTCTTAGTGTCTTCGGTAGGTCTAGGAGGGATGATTTCCTCAATATAATCTTTCTTAATGAACAGAGGATAAGGCCCAACAGTCTGTTCTTGGAAATCCTGCAGAACTTGATTTGTAAATGTCATATACAGGTTGGTCACTTTTATAGTCAGTGAAATATGATGTGGGGCTTTGCTACTCTTCGAATGAATAATCCTCAAAGCTAGGGACAACAGGCCAAAGTGGAACGATCTCCCGATCCTTCTTTTCAGTCCCAAATGTAAACACATCATGGGAAATATCATGAAGAAAAAGAGAAGAATGCTCCTCCACAATGGATCGTTCCTTTAAAACCGAGACAACATGCTTATGAGGGGAAGAAATTAATGTCTCTACCACCATGGAATATTGAATACTACCCTCATCAGTAGGGCCTCCAAGAACAACAACTTTAAGAACTAGAAAATCCTTTGTATTTTCTTCAAAAAGGTAGCAGTCATGATCTACCTTCAACTCTTCAATCTTTGTAGAGAGATATTCTACCAGCTCTGTCAACTTGCCCAGAGCATCCTCCTCTTCATGGTCCTCACCCTCGCAGCTTTCATAAGACACAACCACATCTTGATCATGGCCTTCATATTCATCACAACAATTATGACAGATTAACTCAGAGGAATAATTCCTTTGACAGTGCCTACTAAAGGCTCCATGAAACTCTCTCAGGGAGGATATGCTAGCAGGGGGTAAAGAATGATACCATTCACGAGCATCCCATGATAATGAGAACATGAACATGTTTAATAATACATCCTCGTGATGTATATCCCATTGATGGATGAGTTCATGAAACTCACAGAGATGTTGTGCAGGGTTGTCTTCCACATGCCCTCTAAATATGGGCAAATAATCACTCCATTCATCCACAGTAGGGACAACATTAGGAAAACCAGGAACAATAGAAAAATTAAAAGGATCAAACCTCTGAGCCAGGATTTTTTCCATTTTGAACCAGTGGAGTCGCCAAATGATCCCTCAACCATGGAGTCGCCAGGTGAATGATATGTAGAATGAGTGTGTCTGGCCTTCGTTCACCATCAAAGGTTAGATCTTATCGTTGTTGTTCCCCAGAGAACTTGTCAAGCTGAGAAGGAAGCTGTTGAAAACCTTCTCGAGAAATCTCTTCTGGTTCATCTTTCAGGTGTGCTAGAAGTAGTCACACTGAAACAGTGGAGTTTCCACAGTGGAGTCGCAAGGTGCACAGTTGCAATCTTTGAATTACTAAGTTCTGATGCACCTTCAGAACTAGTAATCTTTGTCGTTCAATCCTAGGGAAAATATTCAATTTCATCCCTGGCAACGACACCAGAAATGTTAGCACTAGAAGTCACCTCTGGATTTCGGCAGAGGTAAGCTTGATACCCATCAATTTTATATGTCACAATGAATGAATAAGGGTGTTCGAATGGGGGTAGACCAAAGAGAATATCTCTTGGGTTTAAAATGAGAAGAGGGAAGACTTTGTGAGAAAATGTAAGAGTCTACTATGGACATCCGTTCTTCCAGCAGCCTAAGGAAGAAAAGCTTCAAGAACAAGATCCTCTTTGACCTGAAGTTTTAGGCACTAAGATATGCCTAAACAACACAATTATAATAGAACGATGATCAAACCTACATCACAATGCTACTATAACAACTTGATTGGATCCTCCAATTCCGAGCTACTTAGTGTAAGAGGGAAAAGATAACACAGGAAATTGATTAAAATTGGTGAAAATATTGCAGTGGTCAAACCTACATCACAACAACATAACTACCCTCGACTACATCCTCCAATTTCGAGTGTTTTAACAAATTTGTTTACAAAGATACGGAAAGAAGCTGACTTTCATTAAACAAGAAGTCTCAAATACATATGCATAACCGGAGGAACCAGTGCTTCCTCAAAAATTTACAATACGAGATCCTAGCTCAACCATCGACGATGCTTACAATATATCAAAATTGAGTATAAATACTCAGAAATACTCATGTCCCTTAGGGATACGATCGGACCACTGCATTCAAAGCTTTTTGTTTCCTCCTTCTCCTATCAGACTGCCCATGTTTTCCTTTGTAAGACGTGAAATTAAAATAGTATGGACTTTGCAGGAAAACCCATTTACGAAGGAGCTTTGGGCTGTCATCTAGCCGCCACGACCATCCTTTCTTGCTTTCCATTAATGGGGTGAAATGAGGCTTCAACCAACACCCCCTATTTCCATTAACTGCCTTCATTGGGATCGGGATCAGTTTTGACATCCATGAATTCCCCAGGCAGTGCCCTGACTTCTTCAAATCAATCTCAACGCTTTGAGCCATACTTCTCTTCTTCTGCAATCAATACATGCACTTTCGACCCTTTGGCGCAACTCCTTTCCATCGTTCCACATGAACTCGAGTCATGACCCTATACTTATCCCCTATAACATTTCGGGACTTCGCATACCGAGATTTCTCACTCCCCTTGATTCACAACATCGCGATGCTCGAAATAGTGAAATGGTCATATCTAGATCGACGGTCGGATCTACTCTAAAATTGATGGCCAAGATTGCTTCCCCGAAGACCCCACGTCACCAACTCTACGTGACAAGTGCTAATCTTCTTCCTAGACCAACACACCATAGGGCCATGGACTATGACCATGGGCCCAAATTTTGAGTGCTTCGTGATTTCGTGTGTAGGGAGTTTGCGCTGTGCTCCATGCTAGAACCTTCGATATGCGAAATCACGATTTCGCATTATATACTGCTACATGCCCCTCTTCTTTAGATGACCCAGATCAAATTGTCATTGTGGGACCACATACCATCGACACTTCAGGGAAGACTTTTCTTTGGCCCAGATCCTTTGCCACGCGTCCCCTGGAATGGACGACCCTGACTATTTCACGATTTCACATGTCACGAGTTTTCAGGACTCGCCCTCCTACTTTCCCGACTCACGAAATTACAAAAAGATGACCCAACGATCCATATATCTCCCTTGATCAACATCTGTGATATTTTTGCGATTTCGCGTTTTGGGAATCTCTGATGTGATCGACTCTCGGCCTCCCGATTCACGAAATCGTGACTATGCTGATCATGCGCCACATGTGCCTTTGAAATGAATGGCCCATATCTCAGGATTTTGGGCCTTGGTCTGATTCTAAACTTTGCACAACTCTATAATCCTGATCATTCGATGGTCACTGATGTAATTTATCTGATGGATCCAACGGCTGAGACTGAGCCTATGCTTGATGGCTTTTCACCGACCAGGTATGTGCACGCCTTTGCATAATCACGCCCCAAATTTGGATAAAAATGCATATGGTGGGTTTTTAAACCCCTTTTCTCGCATTTGGTTACCCAATGGTCAACTTCAAAGAAAAAAAATCCCCTTGCAAGAATAAGTGCTAACACCTTGTGTGAGAGGGGGATCCCAACTATGCTTATACGAAAGTTGGATTTACTCGCTCTATCACAAGATTATGTGTTTGTCTTGAATGCTTTAGAGAGTTATTCTCACAGTCTATTCCAAATATCTAGTCTTAGTCTATTGTTGGTGTAAAGATCTAAATATAAAAGTTTCTAGTTTTATTTTAATTAGCGTTCATTTTCATGGTTGTTCGTTGCACAAAGGTGAATGATATTGAAACAGATGATGTTTGAGACTCGACTCCAAAAAGGATTTAAATAATGAGATGCAAACTTTCATTTCAATTAACTTGTAGCTATGGGAGGGAGAAGAGTTTCTTTTATTTCACTAACAAACACTCAAGAATGCAAAATTTTATACTATTTTGTTCTCAACCAGAATTCAAACAATTTGCCAAATTATAAAGAAATCTTTTCCAATATCCAAAACCAATGCATACCATAATTTCTTTGTTTGATTACAAATGTAAATTAATATGTTTGTCTAATGCTTCATGATTTTACTAATAATGAAAAATTACTTCACTACTATGATTTGAAAAAGAGGAAGCAAAATTTTTATTAGAGAAATGTAAAATAATTACACCTAATGAAAAAAAACTGACGTTTTAGTTACAAATATGATTTATATGGAAAAGATTTGATATCTTCAAAATATTCGTAGTCACACTAAATGAAATAACATGATTTCAACCATTAACTTCTTTACATGACAAAACATAATTGTTCTTCATTATGGTGACTAACATGATTAGCCTAATCATGATGGATCAGATAAATGCCCAATTTATTTATTTACTGCTCTTGGGTTTTCACTGTAGTATTTTAGTGTTCATGGGGTGTGTGGCAGGCGTTTAATATACTGTCGTATTTTAATTTACTGCTCTTGGTTTTTCAGGTTCGTGGCACACGATTAGTTTTTCATTGTTGTTCATGGGGTGCGTTTTGGTTTCCCCTATGTCTTTTTTCACTGTGTGAGACCCTCGACGAATCAATTTCAATACATGGACGATCAAGTCCATTCGGTGGTGGAATTATATACATCTTTGGGCACTCACACTCAAATGGTCCTGACAACCCTTCGTTTGCAGTAAAGTTTACGCAGGAGGTCTATGCAGGTTTGAAATTGTGACCGTTAGTGAGGAGGTCTACGCAGGTTTGAAATCGGAATCATTTATATGCATAGAGTAAAATAAGCAAATGTTCAAATTAAATAAATTTAGAATGTTTATAATGTTTTAATTGCATGCATGGAGTAATAAGTTAAAATACTTTAAATTTTTAAATCTAAAATATTTTTAATTGTTTTTTGATAAAAAATTAAATTATAATCATTTAATAATTACTATGACTATTAAAACCATGTAAATTATGTATGCAATGAGTAAAATAAGTAAATAACCATATAAATTATGTATGCAATGAAGTAAAATAAGTAAATGCCCAAATTAAATAAATCTACAATGTTTTAATCTCTTAATTGCATGCATGGGGTAATAAGAAAAAATGTCTTTAATTCTTAAATCTAAAATGTTTTTAACTCTTTAATTGTAAATTATGGTAATTTAATAATTAATGTAATGATTAAAACTATGTAAAGTTATGATTTATATTAAGTAAGAACTTTATATTTAAGCAAAATATAGATTATATATAATCTAAATTGTTTTTTCTTTTATTAATAAACATAACATTTATTGGCTATATATAAAATATACTTAAAAATGTACTTACCTATAAATTATATACTTAAAAATGTACTTACCTATAAATTTAGGCTGAACTCTGCAAATTACAACATGTTATGTTTCTATCTAATACTTTAATACAATGCAAATATTAATAACAATGAAATGCTAGTTTATACAAGTATTAATAAGAATATTTACATGTTTATTTTTTTTACTTTTACTTAATCATATTTAAAATTTACTATGGTGGCTAGCTGATTGCCACGTATGAGTGATTAGGGTTTCATTTTGTAGGCCAACACCTTTCATTTTGTAGGGCAACACATTTTGTAGGCCTACCCTTTGGTCTTCACTAACCACGTTAAGAACATGTGTTTCCTCCTAAGAGGACACAAGTTCAAGTCCAAAGGGTAGGGTATGTATACTTTCGTAGATTTTATCAATCAAATCATTGAGAGGAGAGGATCCCTTGTCCCACAAACAAGGGGGTCTCATATACCAATTTGGTGTCTAGCTTGGTCGTGACCTTAAAAAAAGATTATTATTATTATATACAACCTAATGGTTAAGAATATGTGTTTCCTCCTAAAAGATCACAAATTCAAATCCAAAACCTTGATAAACTTTACCAGTCATACACCAATTTAATGGAAGTGATGCATGACCATTAATGCAGTCATGCTCAGCGGTTCCCTTCCCTGTCATACGATTTCTCCACCTTCGTTTTATTAGCTGTATCCGATCAATTTGCTGCACCATTTCTCCTCTTTACAACGGCTTTAGTTGGAGGAAGTGACTCCCTTGAGTTGCGACGATTTCGTCGTTCAATGGATTGCTACATATTCCTCCTTTTCAGTCATTTTCCTTTCACCACACGATTACCTTAATGGCACCGGGACATACACGGATAGATTTTTTCCTTTTTTTCTTTTTACTATACGAAATATGTTTCTAAAGAGGGCTGAGGTGTCATAAAGTTATTCACAAAATTTGAAGTCCAATAGGGTTGAGGTGTCATATAGTTAGTTATTCGAAGTAATGATCAAGGAGGGACTAAATACCATACTTACCAACTATCTTATTATTTGGATTTGGACTAAACATCATACTTACCAATTGTGATATTATTTAAACTTAGATTTAATATACATGGTTAGATGTCCACGACCTTGAACACTGGTTTGTCCTTCAACATTGATTGATTTATATTGATGATTTTATTATTAATTCTACGAAGGACTGGGATGTCACAAAAATCCCCACAGAATTTGAAACAATAACTAAATGGGACTAAACCACTCATTATCCAACTACCCAACATTATCTTTCAACATTGATTTATTTTGATGGTCGGCTCAACCTAATTTTCCTTCACGACAATGATTGCTTTATGTCAGTGGAAAATAGATGCCTCATAGTGGTCCTTCAACATTTATTTCCGTTGAAATATTTAAAGAAATGGTAGCTTTTGAAGACGTAAATATATTGTCCAGTAATGCCGACGCCAACTGCATTCGGTGGAAGAAAATGTGAGCTGTTGTGAGCTCCGGTGAATCCTCCTAATAGAAAAATTAAGCATAAACACGGCACCAAAGAAAATAAAACGTGATTATGGAAGAAAATGTGACCTGTCATGGAACTTGTGAGATCGGGTGAATAGTGCAAATAAAAAATTTAACCATAAGCATTACAACAAAGAAAATAAAGCTAACCATAAGCGTTGTAACAAAGAAAATAAAGCATGATAATAACAGAAAATATTAGTCGGACCCGAACAACCCATGAAGAAAAAAAGTGGGCAGCTGAGGTGATAGCCATCTCTCCGTGTCTATATATCTAACACACCCCTTCCTAGGCAGTCACGAGTACATTCCCATTTTCCCCTTCTCTCCTTCTTCTTCTTTTTCTTCAACGGAAAAGATGGCGTCTGCTGTTTATGTTGCAGGTTGGATGGGAGCAGCCAAATATGGATGTGCCTCGACTGCTTTCGGATTCTTCAATGGCAGATCGCACAAGGTTTCCCTGACTAAAATGCGACCTCCGAAGGGCAAGTAAGTACATAAATTTCTTTCACATCCAACCTCACAATATTGTGAAGATAATAAAAAGGATAAGTTTTGGATGGACAGGACAGGTGGAGGAGGATGTAGTGCCTCACTGTTTGAAGTGAATCAGTCACCTTTTTTAATCCATGGTGACCAAACTCTTTTAATGTACAGATGATCATTTTTTATTAATTAACAATATATATTGCAGCTTGTTATTTTGTGAAAATTTTAAAATGTTAGCATGTTTATTGTTTTAGAGAATATCTATGTAATTATTAATGAAATTGTCTAATTTGGTATTAAATATCTTTGTGCTTGGAATATGGAGATATGAAGTTGTGTAATTATTTTTATGGTTGGAATATGGTGATATGAAGTTGTGTAATTATCTTTATGCTTGGAATATGGTGATATGAAGTTGTGTAATTATTTTTATGGTTGGAATATAGTGATATGAAGTTGTCTAATTTGATATATTCAAATTAAATATCTTTGTGGTTGGAATATGGTGATATAGAAAGTAGGAGTTTGTATTGATTTAAAATTTTAATCATTTTTTTTTGGGTAAATCTTATAGTTTTAGATTTATAATTTAGAACTTCTAGAAACCTCAATCACCATTATATATAGACCACAATAAATCTTGATTGTTTTAGATTTAGAATCTAGAACCTCTAAAAATATCAATCATTATTATATATAGACCATAATAAGACTTTATGCATCCTTGGAATTAGTATATTAATTTATGATGTTGATATTTTATAATTATGCTTTAATTGTAAACCAAAAATGAATTATAGCTCAACCTCAAGCATATTACAATAGTCAAATCTCATTTAGAGCTAGAGCTAGAAGGTCCAAAGAACAATCCTTTCTAGGAGTTGGTTATTTTAGAGTCCTAACCTTACCTTTTACCTCAATCTTGTTTTAAATTATTAAAGAATTTTATTATAACTTAACTCATCAGGAAAAAATAAATGCATAGAATTAATTGCATGAGAATATCATAACAACAATCTTCACATCCTTATATATTATTTTACATAACAGGATGGGTCTTGAGAGAAGGAGAACTCGAAGAGTTAGTTGGGAGAAAATCCATGACATAATTAGGCTTAGGTAGAACATATTGAGAGAAAGCTAATGCACTAGCGTAATTTAATATTTCTATGATCTTCTATGAAATCACCTATTTTCCTTGTTTATTGTATTATGAATCTATAATTAGAAGATGTTATATCATATATTTTTTTCCCGAGAAAGAAAAAATTTTATATTTCAGAAAACAAAGTATACATACTACGGTACTTTAAGGACTACTTTCCATTGCAACAATCCTATTTATTTCCATAAAAAAGCTTGTTACATCTTCATGTCTCTTCTCTCTACTTTATTTCATTACAAAGTAGTTTTTTTTCACAATCTTCCTTTTCCTCTTCATGGTCATTCTAAAATCATTACAAATAAAATTTCATGCCCTCCATGGGTACCCCCTTTGAGATACTCCTGAAAATAAAATGTATTTTCATGAACCTCTAGGGAATCTTTGGAGAGTTTGTCTGTTATTGCATTAATTTCTCTCTAAATATGTGTTTGCATGAGTACCATTCCAGTGCCAAGAGAAATACCTTGACCTGGGATTTTCAAGATGCTAAAAAATCCACCATAATATCCCCTTTACCATTTACCCAGTCCACCACAATTTTGGAATCTCTGAAAAGTTGTGCCTTGCAAAGATTTAAAGAATTTACCATAAACAAGAGTGCCCATAAAGCTGCCAGCTCAACTTTTCTATTCAATCCATGACCAGGAGTGTAAAGGATATTGTAAAAATGATTTTATCAGATGAAAAAGACCACCCATACTCCACAACGCGCCAGATGGTCTTGACTGGCCCCATCAAATAAGCTCCAAGGCACATCTTTGTCAATCTCAGGATCTACGATGACTCTTAGTATCTGATGTTTTCTTTTGACGATATGTTCATAAGACAATTTTTGAAGTAGGCCTACCATTGCTTCCACTAGAATGAATTTATTCTATAAAGTGAGAGAGTTATGCACCCACCATATGAAATATACCTGGAACAATTGCATTAAGTAATAAGGTTTCTCCTTCTCTTCATCTAGCCATCAGATCATCCACTCTTTTAAATTCCCTTCCAGTGTTGGCGATCTGCATTTCAACAATGTGCATGTCCTAGACCACACTTTCTTTGCAAAAGAGCATTCAACAAACAAATGTTGCACTAACACTGACTCCTCATTTTCTCTACAAAGGATGCACTAGCTTGGACCCGTCCAACCCCTTTTTTCTTCATTATCCTAGGTTAATTTTTTATTTTCTAAACACAACCAAGCCAATATTTTTACCTTTTGGGGAGCATTTACCTTCGATATCCAGGACCACCATAGTTTGTTTTCTCCAACCTAGTCATTCTCTGCTAACATATGAAATCCTAACTTTGCCAAAAAAGAAGCATTCTTTGCATTTTTTTCCCAACAGATTGAGTCCTCTTCTTATTCCTCTAAAAGAATAAAATTCGAGTATAAAATATATATGAAGGAGTTCCATTATTCTCTCTTATTTCCATCCAAATCTAGCAATTTTATGTCATTCCATTTACTTCATTCTACTGCATCTAGACTAGGAAGGTGGGCATCCCATATTGAATAAATTCCTCTAAGGTGCATATCTTCGACCAACTCATCCAATATTTTGTACCCATCTCCTTCCTCGATCCAAGGGTCTTCCCCAATCCTAACTCTTTGTCCACTACAAATTTTCCAACATAGACAATTGCCAATAATTGGGTAGGCCTCCATCGAGGAATTACATCTGATTGATCCCCATGTCCCAAACTTCCTCGACATCCTTATCCAGTCTTATATAGATTTGTCTAGGCAATATTTAGTTGTAATAACTTTCCCCCATAAAGAATGATTTTGAATCAACCGCCACACACTTTTAGTTTCCAGACTAGAGAAAAAATAGAAAACATTCTTGAATCCCTAGCCACCATGTTCCTTGGGCTTTGCTATTTTGTTCCACATGACGAGGTGCAGGCCACCAATATATTTACTTCCTCTCCATAAAAAATGAAAGCAAGCTTTCCTCACCTTGGAGAGGAAACCTCTAGGGATTTTGGCTAATGTGGCCCAATGAACTGGAATACTGCTAAAAAATGATTTAATTAAGACCAACCTGCCACCTTTGGATAACCAACGGTGATCCCACGAGGAGATTATGGCATGGATGTTATTGATTAACCATGACCAATCTTCATAGGAGTAAGAATTGGGATTAAGATCAAAGCTAAGGTACTTAAGGTTGTCGTCGGGCCTTTTTCTTTCAAACTACATTTTGAGATCAAGATGACTTATAACTTCATCCTGTAAAATATTTGTAATCACCACTAAATTTTTCACAGTAATATGCATTCTATTTTCCAAGCAAAATATATCGAGAACTTCATCCCAAGCATTAACTTGTTGAGTCGAACCTGCACCAAAAATGATTACATCATCAACGAACAACAAATGAGTTAGGAAGATGTCCAAAGCAACATTTAAACCTTTTAAAATATTCCTTTTATTTTCTTGAGAAATAAGTCTGATAATTCCATCTGAAACAAGCCATAAAATAAAAGGAGAGAGTGGACATCATTTTCAGAGTCCTCTAAATGAACAAAAAAAAGGAAGAGGGAGAGGGAGAGTTGTTGATTAGAATTGTTAGGAAGGATGACTATAAACATCCCATAACCTAGTTGAATATCAATAAGTTTATCCTCGTCTAGATCAAATCCCACCGAATGAAAGTCTAGTTTACCTTATCGAATGCTTTTTCCAAATCCTGTTTCATAATAAAACCTAGTTTCTTCTTGGTTTTCATGGAATGGATAAATTCCTGAGTGATGGAGACCGTGTCATGAATTTGGCGCATGTCCAAGAATACAAATTCTTCCAGAGAAATATATCTACTGAAAATTGGCTTCATACGAGAGGCCATAATATTGGCTATGAGCTCATATATTAGGTTACAACAAGAAATCAGGCGAAAGTTTCAGAAAGAGTTAGGGTCTTTCTTTTTGGGGATAAGGGCCATAAAAGTATTGTTCAAAGAGTTGCAGAGTTTCCATTTACTATGCGACTCATTAAAAAATTTAACCAAATCGAGCTTCAACATATCAAAGAATCCTAATTAGAAGAATTCGACCATTAGGCCATCTGTCTCGGGGATTTTTCCTTTTTGGAAAGTCAAGAGGGTAGTCAATATTTATTTTTCTGTGATTTCTTCCTTCAGAGAGGTGTTTTCTTCATCGGACACAAGCTTTGGATAGAGCGTGAATACCTTCAGAATGTATTGAATTGGAAATCCTAGAGGCTCTTTGAATAGATATAAGAAATATTCTTGACCAACAACTGCCATATCATCAAAGGAGGAAACCATTTCCCTGCTACTATTCTATATTTCCTAGATAGTGTTGCTTTGTTTTCACTAACGGGCATAGTTAGGGAAGAACTTTGTGTTTGTGTCTCCCTCCTTAAGCTAGATGGAATGCCTCTTGATACACCATTTGGTTTTTTCATAGGATAGGATATCCTATACTTTTTCAAGGAGAAGGTTTAGGTCTTCCCTTGTAGAAGTCAAATTTTGAATCACACTGTCATCTATTAGGATTTCACTTAACTTGGATCCGAGAGAACTTAGTTATTCCAAATATTTTTTATTGAACTTAATGGCCCACTTTTTGGCTCCTCACGTCACCTTGGAGATGTTTAAGGGGAGCTGAAACATCTATGAGGACTCAAAGTCATCATTTAAATGTGACCCTAAGTGGGTGACTAATGTCTGATATTGTTTATCTTTTAGCTATGCATGATTTAATTTCAGCGAAGAGGGTGGACGAGAGATGGAAGGTTTTATCTCGAAAAAGATTAGCATATGATCTGATAAACCCTCTATGAAAACCTTGGATTTAATATTCCAATTTTGAATCATTAAATATTCTCATAAGAGAAACCTATCTAGCATTTTTCCCACTGCATCCTGGCCTTTTTGACCATTCCTCCATGTTTGGGATAATTTGGCTGGTTCAATATCTATCAGCTTATACTTTTCTATCCAGTTAAGGAAGAAACCTTCATGTGGGTCTTGTCTAGGCCTGGCCCCCCAAACCTCCCACAATGAAATATTAAATTTCAAGTCTCCACCTATAATGAGGCTTTGTGTGTCAATCAACCCTGAGCTTCCTAGATCCTCCCCAAAAGGAACTCGTTTTTGTGTAGGGGCCATAAATATTGACGACTTTTAGACTGCTTCATAGACTTTTATATTCAAGTTGAACGGAGATGCATGTGGAGAACATATCTATAGATAGAGCCTTGAGTCGGGGGTTCCAAGAAAAAATGACACCTCTCGAAAGTCCTTTTTAAACCAAAGCAGAGAAGGATGAGTCTTTTAAGAAAAAAAATTGTAACTTTATCATCTTTGCACATTGTCTCTTGCACTAATATAGTATATGGTTTTGAAACTTCTACTAGTCGTTTGAGATATAAGAGCTTAGGATCACCCCTACTCCTCTAGCGTTGAATGAAAGTACAATCATTTCGAACCTCGATTTGGGATTTTCCCGCTGTAAGGGCCCAAATGATGGTTTTTTTTCTACCACTGTGACTTTCCTTTATCTCTTTGGGCTGAACGATGGATATGAAGGAGTTTTTTCGTACTTGTCCTCTAATTCTTTTATCTAGGGCCATCCCACCCCTTCCATCATAATTTTCCAATAATTTAACTTTTGATCTTAAGAGGTAGTTTGATTTGATGAACAACATGGAGGAGAAGGAACGGGAAACAAAAGTTTTATATTGGTCTAGGGAGGGGGGAAAACCAAGGAACTCGATCTTTGAGAGATGGGGGGAATTCTCTTTAGTCTCTTTAGGGGAAGATAAGGGGGTGGGGAACAAGGAGCATATTCTATTTCAATAGGGTCGGAGGAGATTGTGGATGGAACCTTGGGGAGAGGATAGACGAACACTTCGTTTTAGGAACATTTGGATTTCAATGATCCATTCAAAGAATGTAGAGGAGCAAAATTATTACCAATATTAGAAATGGATTTCAATTTTTTTGACGCTGAAGCTGGAGAGTCTTTTGTCTACTAGAGGTTCAAGCCCGAAGAGCCATCTTGCAAAAAACCCTTTATATCTTGCACTGAATTCACCAGTTTTCTCTTCCAAGAAAGATGGAATGGAGGGAAGAAAGAGGTCGATCTCCGACGATTTGCTTGAACATTCCCAACTTGGTGGCACACATAACATCTGAAGGGAACGCACCAGTAACTGATTTTTTGGTTCCATTTGAGGTTTCCCCGTGCCATTTCTACTTCATATGTCATCCCCTCTTTTAAATCCACAAGATTTGTACCCATTCCCAACATCTCTCCACCTTCTTCTCCCAAACTGGCTCATAACTTAAGAAAGCCCCTATTTTGTTCCCCATAGAAATGAAGACTAATGGAAAATTGGGAATAATATCCCAAATTTTTGAGGCGTATGAGATTCCTTCATCAGATCAAAGGTGAGAAACCATTCCTTAAGAAATAATCCTAAAGGATCCCATCCCCAATCTCTGCTAAGGTTTATCTCCAAATCCTTCTTTCTTTGGAATTGGAAACCGATCCAACCCCTTGCAAGCATGTGATACGTGGGATAGAAGCCCAATATACAAATTGAGTTCTCTTTTATTCAACCTTTGAGTGACGCTCGACTTACAAATTTTCCAATGAATTGACCAACCATTGTTTTTCCTAGCAGTTCAGGGATGGCCCTGACCTCAATTTCTTCACTTACCACCATACATCTGCACTCGAGCTTAACCTTCGATAATTTTTGTTTCTTAATGTTTCCTTGGCCTTTTGAGATTTTGGGTGATTCAGATTTGGCTTGAGTAGAGTTTCCTTTGCATCCAAGCCACAAAGACTTTGCCTCTTCATGCAGTGTAATAGGAAGTCAAATTTTTAGAATCAGAGGCTCCATATTTGGCCTAATATTGCTAGAGGAATGAGGTTCTTCATTAATATTTGAGTCAGAGAGTATTGAATTCACCTAGGGTCTCAAGCTCGAATGTAAATTTGTGGTAGCATCGATTGGATCCAATGGTGAAATGATGGCCAAGTCGATGACCCATTTAATGGATTGGGATTTGATAAAAGCATCAACGGATAGGAAGGTAGAATCCCTATTGCCCTCGGGATCTGAATAGTCCAAATGGATTTCATCCATGTTAGCATTATTCCTCCTAATCATAGTGCTAATACCACCTTGTTAGATTGTGTTATTTATATGGAAAGTTAATGTTGGTTATTGATTATTGTACTATATGTACATAATTTTTGAACACATTAATGTGGAAATTATGTTCTTGATCTTCTTGATATTTCTCAGTTTTCTTCATTATGTTCTTACCCTAATTTCTATCATGTGGAATCAGAGCATATTTATGATCTGATGGCCTTGAGTATTAGAGATAGACATTGTTGGATGGTCAGATCATTTATTTTATGTTTTATTTTTTCTTTGGAGTTTTTAGCATTAGAAGTCACACATAGACTATTGTAGGTTTAATCCTCATACCCATCATAATATTTAGAGAAATGTTAGCATTAGAAGACACACCTAGACTGTTGTAGGTGTAAGCTTAATACCCAGCATAATTTTGTAAGTTTGTAAATAAGTAAGGTTTTGTAATTTTAAGTGTAACGAAAGGATGATAAACTCAATCAAGATATCAGCATAAAATTTCCACAAAACATACTCCAGTAAGCAAGGCTTGAATAATATTAGATCAACGGTATTTAGAAATTCAGTGAAAAGATTGAAGACTGAAGGAGAAATGTGAAATACATGAACAAGTTACATCAAGCACTTTGGCACACCTACAATAGAATTCTTACTAACAAGGAGCCTCCTGGTCAACAAGAAGATGTGCTTTGGAAATACTTGCATCAAAAAAATTACAGTAAATCAATCACTGCATTCATGAACACAAGTAATAAAGATAAATCATTTATCAGTAGGTAACATCAAAGAAAGACAACAATATAGCATGTAATAGTAGAAACAGGATTTGATCTTCAATTATCCAAGAGTCTTCTCAAGTCTGTACATACACAGTGTGGAAAATTTTCTCTATCATCTTATACTTTTCTATCCATCTAAGGAAGAAACCTTCATGTGGGTCTTGTTTGGGCATGACCCCCCAAACCTCCCACAATGAAAGATTAAATTTCAAGTGTTCACCTCTAATGAGGTTGTGTGTGTCAATAAACCCTGAGCTTCCTAGATCCTCCCCAAAAGGAACTCATTCTGTGTAGGGTCCATAAATATTGACGACTTTGAGATGGCTTGATAGACCTTTATCTTCAAGCTGAACGAATATTCATGTGGATAACGTATCTATAGATAGAGCCTTGAGGTGGGGGTTCCAAGAAAAAATGAGACCTCTCAAAAGTCCTTTTTAATCCAAAGCAGAGAAGGACAAGTCTTTTAAAAAACTTTTGAAAAAAATTCGTAACTTTATCAGCTTTTCATATTATCACTTGCACTAATATATATCTGGCTTCAAAAATTCTACTGGTCATTTGAGAGATAAGAGCTTAGGAGCACCCGTACTCCTCTAGCGTTGAATGAAAGTACTATCATTTCGAACCTTGATTTGGAATTTTCCCTCTCTAAGGGCTGAGAAGATGGTTTCTTTTCTACCACTATGAATTTCCTTTATCGCTTTGGGTTGAGCCATGTATATGAAGGATTTTTTTCCTACTTGTCCTCCAATGCTTTTATCTAGGGCCATCCCACCCCTTCCATCATAATTTTTGATAATTTAACTTTTTATCTTAAGAGGTAGTTTGATTTGACGAACAACATGGAGAAGAAGAAAGGGGAAAAAAAGTTTTATCTTGGTCTGGGGAGGGGGGGAAACCAAGGGACTCGATCTTTGAGAGATGGGGGGAATTATCTTTAGTCTCTTTAGGGGGATATAAGGGGATGGAGAACAAGGAGCGTCTACTATTTCAATAGGTCCAGAGGAGAGTGTGGATGGAACCTTGGGGAGAGGAGAGATGAACACTTTGTTTTAGGGACACTTGGATTTCAATGATCCATTCTAAGAAAGTAGAGGAGAAAAATTCTTACCAATATTAGAATTGGATTTCAATTTTTTTGACATTGAGACTGGAGAGTTTTCTTTCTACTAGAAGTTCGATCCCAAAGGTCCATCTTGCAGAAAATCCTTTATATCTTGCACTGAATTTAATAGTTTTCTCTTCCAAGAAAGATGGAATGAAGGGAAGAAAGGGGTCAATCTCTGACGATCTGCTTGAACATTCCCAACTTCATGGAACACATAACATCTGAAGGGAACACACCAATAATCAATTTTTTGGTTCCATTTGAGGTTTCCCCATGCCATTTCTACTTCATATGCCATTCCCTCTTTTAAATCCATAAGATTTGTACCCATTCCCAATGTCTCTCCACCTTCTTCTCCCAATATGGCTCACAACTTAAGAACGTCCCTATTTTCCCCCCCATAGAAGTGAAGGCCCTTTCATGCTAGAAGACTAATAGAAAATTGGGAATAATATCCCAAGTTTTTGTAGGTGTATGAGATTCCTTCATCGAATCAAAGGTGAGAAACCATTCCTTAAAAAATAATCCTAACGGACCCCAGCCCCAATCTCTACTA
Organism: Picea glauca; assembly: GCA_000966675.3. NCBI lineage: Eukaryota > Viridiplantae > Streptophyta > Pinopsida > Pinales > Pinaceae > Picea > Picea glauca. The sequence goes on along the minus strand of JZKD02S0519647.1, from coordinate 937,586 downwards.
GGAGTTATATCCAAATCCTTCTTTCTTTGGAATTGGAAAGCGATCCAACCCCTTACAAGTGTGTGATACATGGTATAACAACCCAATATACGAACTGAGTTCTCTATTATTCAACCTTTGAGCGATGCTTGACTTACAAGTTTTCCAATGAATCGACCAACCGTTGTTTTTCCTTGCAGTTTAGGCATGGCCCCGACCTTAATGTCGTTGCTTACCACCATACGTATGCGCTTGAGATTAACCTTCCATAAAAAAAAAATCGTAATGTTTCCTTGGCCTTTCGAGATTTTGGGTGATTCAACTTTGGCTTGAGTAGAGTTTCCTTTGCATGCAAGCCACAAAGACTTTGCCTCTTCATGTAGCGTAATAGGAAGTCAAATGTTTTGAATCAAAGGCTCCATAGTTAGCCTAATTTTGTTATAGGAACAAGGTTCTTCATTAATATTTGAGTCAGAGAGTAATTAATTCACCTAGAGTCTCAAGCTCGAATGTAAAATTTTGGTTGCATTGATTGGATCCAATGGTGAAATGATGGTCAATTCTATGAACCATTTAATGGCTTGGGATTTGATAAAAGCGTCAATGGATAGGAAGGTAGAATCCCTATCACCACACCATTAGGATCCGAATAGTCCAAATTGATTTCATCCATGTTATCATTATTCCTTCTAATCATAGTCCTAATACCACCTTGTTAGAATGTGTTAGTTATATGGAAAGTTAATGGTGGTTATTGATTATTGTACTATATGTACTTACTTTTTGAACACATTAATGTGGAAATTAGTGGCTTAGGCCTTTTACCGCCATCTCCTTATTTCTTGATCTTTCTTGGTTTTCTTCATTTTGTTCTTGCCCTAATTTCTATCATGTGGAATCATAGCATGTTTATGATTTGATGGCCTTGAGTATCAGAGATAGCCATTGTTGGAAGGTGTTGAAGATTTGCACTCAACATCTACCATTTTGGAACACTAAAATTTAATGGTGAGATCATTTATTGTGTGTTCTATTTTTTGTTTGGAGTTGTTAGCATTAGAATTCACACATAGACTATTGTAGGTGTAACCCTAATACCCATCAGAATTTTGTAGAGAAATGTTAGCATTAGAAGTCACACCTATATTGTTATAGGTGTAAGCCTAATACCTATCAGAATTTTGTAGGTTTCTAAAAAAGTAAGGTTTTTTAATTTTAAGTGTAATGAAAGGATGATAAACTCAATCAAGATATCAACATAAAATTTTCACAGAACATACTCCAGTAAGCAAGGCTTGAATAATCTTAGATTAGTGGTCTTTATAAATTCAGTGAAAATATTGAAGATTGAAGGAGAAAGGTGAAATACATGAACCAAGCTACATCAAGCACTTTGACACACATACAATGGAATTCTTACTAACAAGGAGCCTCCTAGTCAACAAGAAGATGTGTTTTGGCAATACTTGCATCAACAAATTTATAGTAAATCAATCACTGCATTCATGAACACAAGTACTAAAGATAAATCATTTATCAGTAGGTAACATTAAAGAAAGACAATAATATAGCATGTAAAAATAGAAAAAGGATTTGATCTTCAATTATCCAAGCGTTTTAAGTCTGTACATACACAGTGTGGAAAAATTTTCAGTCTTAAAGCAAAATGATAGAGCTTCCCTTAAAACAATTCAATCCCTTTTTTTGGATTCATATCACCCATTAAATATAAAATTATATAAAGAATCCCTCTATGATTCATTACCTAGCTCTAGCATAGGATTTTGTACCTTGGAGAGGTGTGGAAATAAACAAACAAACATAAAATTAACAAATTGCTAGATTCCAGGAAGTTGTTGGTGATGATAAATGCAACTATAGCCAGCTCATGTTTGGAGATCTAGTGGAGCTGGATATTAGTTACAAGTGTCCCTTGATGTCTAATGCCACATATATCAAGTGGTACAACATCCAAATCCACTTCATCAATCAACTTTGAAGCAATAGAAAATCTGATCCTACATTGTTTGGTGACATTAAGTTTTTCTTTATCACATACCCAACCAAGAGGATAAGGCTTTGGGTGTGGTTTCGTTACAAGGCCCATATTCTTGACAAGTGCTTCAGATATTAAGTTTACTTGGGAACCCAGATCATATAATGTATCTATCTTAGTATGTTTAGATACAACTTGTATATGAAATAACTCATTCCTCTTTCGTTCATCAATATGAGATTCATCATTGGAACTTGAACTAACATGAAGAGAATATTTACCTTGTACTCCAGCCGTTGTGATATCTCCTTCATCTCATGAATCGGAACCAAGATCTTGTTGCACTGTAGCAATATTATTTGTCTTCCCCTTTCCACCAAACTGTTTCGGTTTCTTTTCTGGATGTAGTTTCCAACATTGTTCTTCATCATGACCACTCCTCTTGCAATGAGTGCAAGATGGTTTTCCTCCTTCTCTTGTTACTGTAGCAATCTTCTTGTCCTTCCTATTGAAGGTCTTGAATGTCTTGTGTGAGAAATTGGAAGGTTTCTTCGTGGGATCTTCTTGAACATGTTTCCCCTTGTTCTCAAGGTTAGTGGCTTGCACACAAACTTCGTCAAGACTAGTGGGGTTAAACAAGAGCAAAGTATGACGAATATAACTGTGAAGTGTGCCAATATACTTCATCAAAGTTTCATAAGAATCCAAAGGAATATTTAATGAAAGAGATTTCTTCCTAAATTATTCTCTGAAACTTTGTACAGTTTGACCTTTACTCTGCCTCAAAGTTTTCCATTCCATCATTGCTTTATGTAAATACCCTAATGGATAGAACTTCTTCCTTATCTCTATTTTAAATTTCGACCATGAGGAAAGAAGATTACCACACTTACTTATGTCATGTAGCTTGCTCTCCCACCATACGAGAGTGGTGCCTTCCAACTGAAGAGAAGCCAATTGCACTTTAACTTCCTCTTCGTCAAGATGTTGAACACGACAATATACTTCAACTTGTCAGATCCAATTATGTAGATTTTTGGGATTAACAACTCCATTAAACATAGGCAAAGAAAAATTTACATAAAGCTTTAATAATGGTTTCCTAAAAGAGGATTTATGGCTAGAATAATGAGAATGATGAGAATGTTTAGAGGAAGAAGAACTAAAACTTGAAGGCGAAGATGGAGGCTCAGGAGGATCTCCTCCAACCCCTTGGTTTACCAAAGCGTCATTATCTGCATGTGCTTCCTTTTTCTTCCCTTTCTTCTTCATCCTCTTCTCGTAATCTCCATACATTCGTTCGACCATTTTTGACATGTGATAAAAGACCATGTGAAATTTTTTCTCTTGTTCATCGTGCTTGTCCTCTTTTGCCATCTTCTTCCTTCGGGATGCACGACCAACTTCGGGATTGAAAGTCTTAAGAGTTCCTTCACCCTGTTTATGCTTGGCCCTAGTAAGCATTCATACTCAACAATTCAAGTCAAAGACGACTACTCTAATACCAGCATGATCCAGGATATTTTCGTTAGGTGACTTCTTAGAGAATCGCATAAAATGAGCTTAAGCTAAAGTACACCACAAAGAAGGAAAAACTCAAAAGGAAAGAGACATAATCATGCAATATAAGCACAAAGAACTTGATAATGGAGTTCGTCCCTGGTGGACTACATCTTCGGGTCTTGCTCTCAAATGGGTAGGTCTTTTTATTAACTCCACAAAAGAATTGGGAAAAATACATAAGTATACATCATTCTAGAGTTAAGATACAAAAGCTTTGCTAAGATAAAAAAAACTAACATCACCATTGCATTTGTGGCGTCGTTTTACCTAAAAATGATTGTCTCCACACCTCGATTCGAGTCTGACACTTTTAGGCCCAAGAGACACCTTTGCCTCAGTTACCATGCCACTGCCTCTGCAATAAATGACTGAGAAATATCGAAAAGCATGCCTTAGTTCATACAAAGTCTGTACGGGCCTGCTAGGTTCTCCTTCCTTACTTCTGTCCCGAATACTGGCGAACACCCCTTTATATAGCAAAATGTGGCAGTTATGCATTGATGGAAGAGGTTGGTGCATTGGTTATGGAGTCTATATTTAGAGCATTTAGTTGGCGAAGGTCTCGAGGTTGAATCCCATGGGCCTCCCCTTTTTAGCATAGAGTTACAACAAATTTTGGCGGGCTCTACCAAAATCGACGGAGATTCTGGCGGTGGCTATATTTGGCGGACAGTTAGCAAAGGTGGCTATTATAGCGGAAAATTGGTGGAGGTGGATATTATAGAGATTTTGGAATGGTTGTATGGGTAATGCAGAACCAAGGGCTGCACTGAAGGCCTAGCCCTTTTCTCCCCCCATTCGAAACATCAATCAACTTAAATACAATTCGCTTCGTATTATAAACAAGAACTAAAGAGTGGAAGGTTGGCTAGAGCGGAGTTGTGAGGCCTTTGGGCTAAAGGAGTTCATGAGTTTGATTCTTGTGGATTCATATAAATTTTGGTCACATGCTAACCACTGTAGGGGTGCCACGTTGCAGCCCATGATTGGGCCACGTGGCACCATATCATTTGTCCATGAAAATGACATGTGTCATCAACTAATTTGCCCACGTGTTTGCCATCAATATGTATGACATTGCCACATCATCCCATGCCAACTCAGTTGTACGAACATGCCACGTGTCACCCTTGCAGTGGTGCCACGTGTCACCTTTACCTTTTAACTTTTTGACCAAGTTTGACCTAAACTTTGACCGCTTATATCTTTTGATTCGTAACTCCATTTGACGAGTCATTTGCACCGTTAGAAATCTTGCGATGCGCTCTTCGCGAACATGCCCTTTTAACTAAGTTTTGGAAACTTTGATTTTTTTTCCCTTTTGTTGTTTGTTGAAGCCATTCTGAGCATTCTGAGTTGCCTCTGTGCGTTCTGAGTTGTTCTTAGCCTTCTCTGGATCCATTTTGGATTAGTGGAAAATAAAACATATTCTTCAATCTCTTCTTTAGTTAACTTCATGGGTGGCTGATCATCTTCAACTGGATGGGTATGATGTCTTTTGTTATTTCTCTTCTTGTATTATTCCCTTATGAAAAGTCAATTCTTAGCAATGTGTCCCATCTTATCACACTGATAACATTGATAAGAGAAGAAACATTTTTCTTTTCTTTGACCCTTCTGATGTTTCTGGAATCTCCTTGGAGGGTGAGATTCTTTATGGAAGTGGGTGAATCTCTTTGGGGAGTGAGATTCTTTATGGAGGTGTGTATCCTTTTGGAAATGAGACCTTTTCTTTCCTCCTTTAGAATGAGAAGCTATGGCTTGGTATTCATCCCTTGATAGTAATTCTTCTCGGTTGGCTACTCTTGCTTCTTCTTGAACACATTCTTCCCAAAGACTATCAAATTGGAGTTTCTCTTTTCTTGCACAGATAGTTTGGATGAAGGCATCCCAAGGTCTTGTGAGACCATTAAGAGTTGTCATTATGAGTTCATCTTCATCCAAGTTGTCTCCAATTGATTCTAACTGTTCTTTGAAATGAGTAACCCTAGAGAAATAGTCTTGAACTGTTTCTCCTTTCTGCATCTTTGTATTCTTGAGTTGGGTTCTCAAATTCATCTTCCGGTTGATGTTCTTTCCTTCATACATTCTGGTTAGGGCATCAAACATCTCTTTTGGAGTATTCTTAGAAGACACTTGAGGGATCAAGTGATCTTTAATGGAGTTTGCAATGATCCTTTTGGCCCTGACCATATCCTTCATGTACTTTTCTTTGGTTGCATCTTCTTCAGGTTAAGTACATTTTCTTTAATGAATTTTGCAAGGTCATTCTATTCAAGAATGAGTCCATTTCTATGCTTCCACGCATGGAGGTTTTCCACACCTTCTAACTTGTCAACAAGCTTGGTGCTTGTAGACATCTTGACCTGGAGCTAAGAAAATGACCAGAAAATGAAAGTGCTCAGAAAGTGAATCTGAACTTACCAGGAGATGCGTTGGGCTGAGGCGAGTAGGATGGAGATGTTTGTTTTCAAAAAATCCAAATTTTACCTATTGAAACTGGACATGCACAAATATGGAATGGTACTTCTGGTACTGGTTCTGGTTTCCTGGTTTTCTAGTACCATTCAAAACTAGGGTTTGACTTTTTAGAGGCCCTGTCCATTAAAACGGTGTGTTCAAGCTGCAAAATGATGTGTTAGGATAGGGTGCACTTCCCTATATGGTTTTTAGTCAGAAATTCCTCTCAAATAAAAAGCCCTAATTTTCTTGTACGACAATAATGATGTTTTTGGATACCCAGTGAAAGGTGCTCTATTCAATCAAGTTCTGATACCATGTTAAATTTAGAGTTGTTATTAATTTCTTTTCTCTTCACTAGAGCATAACAACATAAGTAGGATCACTGAAAGAAACACAATCATAAGGTACACAATATTTTATCCTGGGAAACCCTCATGGGGGAGAAAACCTAGCAAAAACTTCCTTAATAATAGATTGCCAATACAATGCCAAGATTAAAGACCAAAACCACCAAGAAAAGACTAGGACAGAGCATGCGCCTCTCTTCTCCTTCTTGCAAATGCAACTTCCTTCAAAAGATGCGCACTAGAAGTGTGAGTGAGTGAGTGAACAAATGAGGCGCCTCCTCACTTATAAATACTAGTTGAGAAGGCGCTAGGGTTATGTCTCTTCATCAAGTAGGGCCGACTTCTTCCAATAATGGTTAAAACCACTTTATTAAACCCCGAGGGTCGAATTTACAAACACCACCATATAACTATGGTTTGACCAATCCAAAAAAGGGGATTTGGTCTTATACAAGACCCAACATGATCAATCCACAAGAGGGGATTTGATCTATAAGATAATAACTCAATTATAATTAGAATATTCTTCGAAGTTACAATATTTCGATCAATTCTAATTAGAATATTCTTTGAAGTTACAATATTTCAATAGATGATATGATCTATACATGTAATATGATGTTAGAAGAATTTAAAGCTACCATGAAAAAAGAATTTGAGATGATTGATCTTGGACTCATGAAGTATTTTTTTGGAATTGAAGTTGAGCAATATGCTCATGGTATTTTTGTTTGTCAGCAAAACTATGTTACAAACTTTCTGAAAAGATTTAGAATGGATAATTGCAAGCTAGCAGAAACTCCTATTTCACTAGGATCTAAATTAAGGAAATTAGATGAAGGCTCAACAATTGATTCAATTTGATATAAGAGGCTAGTTGGTAGTCTCATGTATATTATTGCAGCTAGACTTGATATAATGTTTGCAACAAGCTTTGTTTCCAGATTTATGGAATCTCCCAAGGATTCTCACTGGAAAGTTGGAAAAAGAATACTAAAATATGTTGCAAGGACACTTAACTTTGGTTTATAGTACAAAAATTCTGAATATTATTCACTTGCAAGGTACAAACACAATGATTTTGTAGAAAGTTTAGATGAGAAGAAAAACACAACTGGTTATGCTTTTCATCTGGGTACCAATTTGATTTCATCGGAATCAAAGAAACAACCCATAGTTGTGATATCTTCAATAGAGGCAGAGTATGTTGTTGCAACTTCAACATCATGTCAAGCAGTCTAGCTGAGAAGAATTTTGAAAGATTCAAAACATATGGAAAATGAGCCAAATCCTAATTTTTGTTATAATAACTGAACAACTGAACTATCAAAGAATCATGTATTTTAGAAGGATAGAAAGCACATCGACACACACTTTCACTTCATACAAGAGCTTCTCAATAATGGATACATTCCTCTTTAATTATGTGGATCAAGAGATCAGTTAGCAGACATCTTTACAAAACCTTTAGGAAAATTTGTTTTTCAATTTCAAAGACAACACTTGGGCATTGTAAGTGTTGATAAATATAACGACTGAGATTAAGGGGAAGTGTTAAGTGTAATCTCCAACTGTCATGATTGTTTGCTAGGTCACTTAGTTAGACGCTAGTTCCCTTTGAGTTTAGTTGTTGTTTACTTCAGTTCACTCAACAATTTGTTTAGATCCATTGTAATCTATGTAATCTATTTAATGATTAGACGGGTATGAACCCCACAGAGTTTGTCCTGCATATATGTTTTTCTTTGTCTCTGATTTTTTCAATTTGATCGTTGAACCATGCATTTACAAACAAACCATGGGGAATTTTTTGGGCATAAAGGAAATGTTGTCGTTTTATAGAGTTTACATGCATTTTTTGAGATGATCGGCTTATGATTTCATCTTGGCTAGGATACTTGATATCCTGCGTATCATGGTAAATCATATGCCAAATTTCATTTTCGTCATTTCATTTTACTTTGCTAGTGATTATAACGTATTAGCAAATGATGATGAATGTCGAGTCTGCCAAGTAGTATTGAATGTTGTGGGGTGGTGTATAGGTCATTGGTTTAATTGCTTTCAAATTTGATGGTTTATATACCACTCCATGCAACATTGGATATATAGCAAGGTGGTTATTGTGTGTCATTCAAATCCAACAACTTATACACAACTTCACAAATACCGTCACAAATATTACATAGCAGAATGGATATAATATTGAATAAGAGAGTGGATATTGTTTTCCTTAGTCCATAGTGAATATTGTATCTTTGCAAATTAGCTTTTGGCATTACCAAATTTCCATTTATAGTGATTATAATGCACTAGCTTTTGAATTATCCACATATGACCGTTTTACCCCCTTATATTAAGCTTATATCAGTGATGTACTGGCCAATTTCACCTTGTATTTTTTTTTAAGTTCTTCCAATGAGGCGAAAGAATAATCAAAGTCCAAACCATTTTGTTTGTTAAAGTTCTCTGAAACCAAAAAAAAAACCCTGGACAACCTGTATACATATTCATATTTTACTTAGAAAAGCCCGTCACAACCTGTACACATATTCATATTCTACCTAAATCAATTGAGAATATACGCTTTGCTCATCTACATCAAAAGGTGGTTCCTTGCAACATATCATTTGTGAGATTCAAACTCAGATGGGAGCATCATAAATTGTTTGTTAAATTGCTTTCAAAAAGAAGTGGGAGCATAACAAAGCTCCACTTTAACCACCCAAGCCATTTTGTTTGTCAAACTGCTCCAAAACCAAATAAAAAAAACACTTCACCCCTGTACATATAATATTCCACCTAAATCAATTGGAAAATATTCTAGCAAATTAGCTTCTGGAATTTCCATCGTATGATCGTTTTAGCCCTTTATATTAAGCTGATCTGAGTAATGTGCCGGCCAATTTCACCTTGCAGCCATTTTATTTTTTGGATTGAAATGCTTTCATTGCATCCGCTCATGTATGAAACTGTCAGAGCAGCTGTCATGACTATGATCTTCAATATGTTTCAAAAGCATCTTCCCTAACTTGTTAGGTTTCTGTTTCTGCCCATGAATCAAATTCTGTTAATCACATGTTTGGTCATGTAGTCACAACTCAAAAGTAGATTTTATCTCTCAGTGATCCCTATTTTAATTTTTAAGAGTTCATTTGTTATTGTGCAGAGCACCTGCATTTAATTCCCTAAATATGCATTTGGTTCTTATGAATTTCTGATTTCATTGATTTCATCTTTCAGGGAAGTTGAAAAGATTAAAGTCCATTTCCAACGGCATGAAGCTCGTGAACAGGTGGCTCATTCCATGCCACCTGAGAAGGTTGAGATCTTTAAATCGCTGGAGGAGTGGGCAGAAAAGAATATATTGATTCATTTAAAGCCTGTTGAAAAGTCTTGGCAGCCACAAGACTTTTTGCCTGATTCTTCATCTGAGGGCTTCATTGAGCAAGTTATAGAATTGCGGGAGCGGTCCCATGAATTGCCGGATGACTATTTAGTTTGTCTAGTGGGAGACATGATTACAGAGGAAGCATTGCCTACGTACCAGACTATGCTTAACACATTTGATGGTGTAAGAGATGAGACTGGTGCCAGTCCCACTTCCTGGGCAACATGGATACGTATGTGGACAGCTGAGGAGAATAGACATGGTGATCTTCTTCATAAATATCTTTACCTGTGTGGCCGAGTGGACATGAGACAGATTGAAAAAACCATACAGTATCTTATTGGCTTTGGAATGGTAACTGACGATACACTATCTTAACGTTGCAACCATTTTGTCAAAGTATTTTTTTATGTTTGCTATTGGTAATAACAAGATGTGGGATTCCACTGTGGATGGCTAGCATTTGTTTACTGGATTGCATGTTGGAAGCTTTCTGCACGATATTTTAGCTTTTGAATGAGAGTTTTCTGACTTGAACTTTTCGCCTGTTCAGCATCCAGGCATAGAAAATAATCCCTATCTTGGATTTCTATACGCTTCTTTCCAGGAAAGAGCAACATTCATATCACATGCCAACACTGCAAGATTTGCTAAAGGATATGGCGACCTGAAATTGGCCCAAATATGTGGAACTATTGCTGCAGATGAGAAGCGCCATGAGACTGCATACTCTAAGATTGTGGAAAAGTTGTTTGAGATTGATCCTGACACCACAATGCTAGCGTTTGAAGATATGATGCGGAAAAAGGTTACAATGCCTGCACATTTGATGTATGATGGGCAGGATAGTAATCTGTTTGACCACTTTTCTTGTGTTGCTCAGAGATTAGGTGTATACACAGCAGGGGACTATGCTGACATCTTGGAATTCTTGGTTAAAAGATGGAATGTGAAGAAAATAGGTGGTCTTTCTAGTAAGGGAAGGAAGGCTCAGGATTATGTATGCAAGTTGGCACCCCGTATCAGAAAGCTAGATGAGCGAGCTCAAGAAAGGGCAAAAAAAGGAGGAAGCTGTGCTTTTAGTTGGATATTCAACAAAGAAATCCTGCTGTAGAAACCTTCTTGTGCTTTAGCTAAGGAAAACTACTGTATATTTGTGCCTATATATATAGGCACAATAAATGTTGTAACCGGTTGAGGTCTCAACTAGTCCCAAATCCATATACTTGGGAAACCCCCTTCTATTTTAAATTTTTATTTCATGAGGTTTGCTTTTTTTAATATTGTTAAGGTCTTACGAAGATGATGGATAATAACTTTATTTATCTCCTTAGAAGAACTTAGTCTTTATATGCCTTGGTTTTAGATCCTTTGACTTTTGTATTTAAATTTTGTGTTTACTTATTCATTATGCATTACATAATTCATGTTTATTAAATGCTCATGACTTTTGAAAGATTGTTTGAGATTGAGTGAGCATTTGTAGTCTTCTTATTTACTCTTTTGAAAGTATTTCAATAGTTCATGGAACCTTCCCAAAACATCAATGTCTTGCATTTTTCTAAGTATCCTAATAGTTTATTGAGATGATCTAAAATTTTGAAAATGATCATATTGTTAAATATAATGTAACCTCAACAGTCTGACTATACACTGCCAGCTGTACTGGACAATTGTACTTTCTATTTTTGTCTTGCTTGAGCATATTTAGCTCAGCCATTTCCCATTACATTGGAATCGCTTCACAACTTCGTCATTGTACTTTTCTCAATACATTTGAATATACTGTTTTCTGTTCTATTTCTTTCTCTCTGCATTTCTCTCTTCACAATTTATCATGGTATCAGAGCTTCAGCAGTAAGCCTCTTCACACAACCTGGAGAGCAACACGATCCTAACAGCGCAGAGCTTACACGCATCTTGAGAGCACGCGACACAGACTTTTCACAAGGTTTGGAAAGCTGTCTGTAATACTCTCTAAAGATTGCCGTAAGAAACTCACGCGAGGTTGCAGAGAATACTACGCTCGAAAGAACGAGGAAGCAGAGATCGAGAGAGAAGAAACCTTAAAGATTCTTGTAATCTTTTCTAGAATCGTCAAAGATTGATGAAGAAGAGCCGAAGGAGGCGAGAAATTTTAAAGAACTCAAAAATTTCGCCCAAATCTGTCAAAGATTGTAGTAGAGAATGAAGAACTCGTGAATTTCTTTCAAATCTTTGAAAGATTCACGAATCTTTCTTCCACAGAAGTAAAGATCGCGTCTTAGGTGCAAAGATCAGCGATTAAGGCTGCAAGATTCGTCCTGAGAACGGATCCAAGGCAGGAAACCAGCTCAAAAGGGATGAGGAGAGCACGGAAAAGGCGGAAGCATTTCAGCCGTCAGATCTTGCGCAAAGGCCCGATAGTCGTTAGATCAGCAAGAAGGTGCACGATGTTTAGTTGTTGGAAGCGCACGGGAGAAATTTTGACTTGTGGAGTCGCGAAATCCCGATGTCATTTGGACCGTCCATCAAGAAACACGTGGCGAGATCCTATTCCATCGCAAAATCGGTAATCGAGAGTTGGACAAGCAAAAAAATCTGCTCTACAAAAACTCCGATACGCAAAATCGTGAAATCCCGAGAAGACTTGTGAGCCGTCCATCTCAGAGGACAGGTGGCGGCAGATCCAAGCCATCACTCCATCACCATTTCGGAGTTCGAGATATCGGAGGTCTCGTTGACAAAAGACACTCCACAGCGAAAGTCGCGAAATCGCGATTCACAATATCGCGATAAGATCTCAGTCGTCCATCTCAGAGGACAAGTGGCAGCAGATCAACGCATCGTCAAATTGGCATTTCGGAGTTCGCGATTTTGAAAGACCGTTGCAACAGTACTTCGAAACTCGCGAAATCGCAATACGCGAAATAGCGATAAGATCTCAGCCGTTCTTTTGCTTGGACACGCGGCGGACATCGAAGAACCCGTCGGCGTTTCGGCATTCGGGGTTTCAAGTTGACAGAGACATTGTGTCAATGGAGCATCGCAAGTCGTGATATCCCGAGGTTGAATCAAGACCATCCATCTCTCTAGGACGCGTGGCGTAAATCCGAGGACTCGAGAAAAGTCCCGAAAAGGAAAGAGCCCATCGGCACACCGGGATTCGGCGTTTTGCGAATCTTGAGTACAAGAAACACAAGCACTTCAGAACTCCGAAGTCCGAAATCCCGACAGGAGGTAAAATTCGTCGTGGGGCCCAGCTGACGTCATCTCATCAAAATCGCGGGATCGGGAATCTCCACAGTGAAATCCCCGATGCAGATTTGAGTCGTCCATCTGTTTAGGACGCGTGGCAAAGATCGATGCTTTCGAAAAATTTCCCGAAAACAGAGTCCATCGGCATTACAGGATTCGAAAAATCGCGGATCTTGGAGACAAGAAGTCCGGAACATATCGAATCGCGAATTTGTGAGGAGAAATAAGGACCGTCCATCTGTTAGGATGCATGGAGGCGATCAAAGCAATCGCAGAATTTCTCGAAAGGAAAGCGCCATCGGTAAATCGGATATCGGGGAATCGAGGAGTCAAAAGAACTCGTCATTAGAACTCGTGAAATCCCGATTCGCGATATCCCGACAAGATCTGGACCGTCAGATCACACAAGATCTGGACCATCGAATTGTCCAAAGGCAATTTTTCGCATTTCGGCGATTTGAAAGACAAAGAAACGGGAAAATCCCGTAGTGCTTTAAAATTAAGGTGCGTGGTCACATTGCAAGGAGTCTAAGGGCCAATTCCATCCTGATAAGCTCCCATCGGCCATCGGCAAATCGACATTTATGAGATCAGAGGTAAATACGAAATTTTTCCCTCTATTTTTTTTCTGAATTTTTTTTTTCAAAAAAAATATATGTCGTCTAGCAACTTAGGACCAACTCAGGGTCTGATTCTATTAGGGAAGAACTATGAGTTTTGGTCTCTATGAATGAGATCGTTCTTGCAAGCACAAGAGTGCTAGGAACCAGTGGATCTTGGATATGTGGAACCAGATCCAGCCGCCCTCACTGCCATGACAAATGCGTGGAGAATTGCTCAGGCAAGTCTGAGGACCAAAGAAAATAAAGCGAAATTCTGGATTCAGAATTCTGTGGATGATTCGATTTTCTCAAAAATCACAGGTGCTGGTACTTCAAAACAGGCCTGGGACATCCTTAAATCTTCCAACCAAGGAAATGACAGGGTCAAAACAGTTAAACTCCAGACCTTGTGGACACAATTCGAGACTCTAAGGATGACTGAGTCCGAAACTGTAGATCAGTTCATGACCAGAGTCATGGGAATCCTGAACCAGATCAGACTGATTGGTGAAACCATCACTGATCAACGAATTGTTGAGAAAATTCTCAGAAGTCTACCCAAGAAATTTATGGTTGTAACAACAATCCTTGAATCCAAGGATCTGTCAAGATTTTCAATAGATGAATTAATTGGTTCTTTGGTGACACATGAGACCAGACTGCATCCCACAGATGAGTCAATCTCCAATGCATTCAAAACTCAATTCTCCTTCAGCAGAGGGAGAGGCTGAGGAAGAAGCAGAGGTCGCCAAGGAAGAGGGAGCAATCAAAATAACTCTCACTCCAGTGGAGGTAACAGACAACAATATCAGAATCAAAATTTCCAAGGTCAAAGACAACATCAACAAAATCAACATCAGAATTTCCAGCCTCAAAGAGGCAGAGTGAGAAGGTCAAATGAAAAAACAGGCATACAATGCTATTATTGCAAAAAGTATGGGCACTATGAATCTGAATGCAGGAAGAAGCAAGTAGATCATCTCTCAAGCAGAGCACATGTGTCAAATCACACAGGAGAAAACTCAGGAGGTATGTTTCTCCCATGCCACAAAACTGAAGAACAACTTAAAGATCTTTGGTTGTTGGACAGTGGATGCAACAATCACATGATAGGTAACAAAGAATTACTTTCATGCATTGATTCTTCAATCTCATCTGATATTACACTTGGAAATGATTATTTAGTCAAAGTTCAAGGAAAAGGAACTGTTCCTATTCTTACTAAACAAAATGTAAAGAAAGACATAAACAATGTCTATCATGTTCAAGATTTGAAACATAATTTGTTAAGTGTAGGACAACTCATTGAAAAAGGCTATAAGGTACTTTTTGAGGGAGCATCTTACAAAATTTATGATAGAAAACCCAGCAGAAAATTAATTTCTGAAATCCATATGACTGCAAATAGGATGTTTCCCCTTACCCTCAGAACTGCAAATCTGAGTCACCCTTATGCACAGAGTGCATCAACCCTAAATGAAACTATGGTTTGGCATACAAGATTTGGACATCTACCATTTCAGAGTCTAAGTCTTCTTCAGAAAAACTCCATGGTCAAAGGTCTAC
>JZKD02S0519647.1:883512-922313 GCA_000966675.3 Picea glauca | reverse complement strand
AAAGTTCCCCAAGAAGCATGGAGTGGGACAAAGCTCAATGTAGCTCATCTAAGGACATTTGGATGCATAGCATATGCTCACATACCTTCTGAATTAAGGAAGAAGCTTGATGACAAAAGTGAGAAATGCATTTTCACTGGATATAGTGAAACATTTAAATCTTACAGGCTTTACAATCCAATCACCAAGAAATTAATTCTCAACAGAGATGTACAATTTCTAGAAAATCAATTCTGGCATGATTCAGAAAATCAGCAAGTGGACAGTCAAAATCCATTGCTGCCAAGTTCTGAAAACACTGAAAATTCAAAACAGCAAGTACCTCAAAATATTCTTCCAAGATTGCAAGTACAAGGACAACCAGATAACTCACAGGATAACTCAACTTCCAGCAGAGAATCATACTCTGAACCACAGAATCAGAGAACTTGAAGTTTGAGAGAAATCCATCAACAGTTGGATGACTTTGAGCAACACAATCTTTTTGCTTTAATGTCATGTCAACCTACATCCTTTAAAGAAGTAGGTAAGGAGCCACATTGGGTCCAAGCCATGAACCAAGAAATTGACTCCATTGAGAAGAACAAGACATGGGATCTTGTTGATTTTCCAACTCACAAGAAGAGTATTGGTGTCAAGTGGGTTTATAAAACTAAACTCAATGAAAAAGGACAGATTGAAAATCACAAGGCAAGACTTGTTGCCAAAGGATTCTCACAACAACTAGGTATTGATTATGGTGAAACTTTTTCTCCAGTAGCAAGGTTAGACACTGTCAGAACTCTACTGGCCATAGCAGCACAACACAAATGACAAGTATACCAAATGGATGTCAAGTCAGCATTCTTGAATGGTTTCTTAGAAGAATAAGTTTATGTCGATCAACCACCTGGATTTGAAGTCCAAGAGCACCCAGCCAAAGTATATCGGTTGAAGAAAGCCTTGTATGGCTTAAAACAAACTCCAAGAGCTTGGTACAGCAGAATTGACACTTATCTGATCAAAAGTGGTTTCAGCAGAAACCAAAATGAGCCAACTCTTTACACCAAAACAGATAAGCACGGTAAAATTCTAATTGTATGTTTATATGTTGATGACATGATCTACACAGGAAATCTTGAGTTAACAGATTTTAAACATGCCATGCAATCTGAGTTTGAGATGATAGATCTTGGCATAATGAAATATTTTTTTAGGGATTAAGGTTATTCAATCAGCCAAAGGCATTTTTGTCTGTCAGCAAAATTATGCAGCAGACATTCTCAAAAGATTTTGCATGGAAGGATGCAATCCAACAGAAACCCCCATACCTTTAGGCACAAAGTTGAGCAAGAATGATGAAGTTCCTATAGTGGATTCTACTCTATACAAGAGTTTAGTAGGCAGTTTGTTGTATCTTACAGCAACTAGGCCTGACATTATGTATGCAGCCAACCTTGTTTCCAGATTCATGGAATCACCCAAAGATTCTCACTGGAAAATGGCAAAACGAATTTTGAGATATGTAGCAAGAACACTACATTTTGGTTTATGGTACACTAAATCTGATTGTAATCAACTCTCTGGTTACACAGATAGTGACTTTGCAGGCAGCCTAGATGACAGGAAAATCACATCAGGATATGTTTTTCAACTGGGCACGAACCTAATCTCATGGGCATCGAAGAAGCAACCAATTGTATCAATATCTTCTGCAGAGGCAGAGTATGTAGCTGCTACCTCAGCTTCATGTCAAGTTGTGTGGCTGAGAAGATTATTGAAAGATATGTCACATACAGAAAAGGATCCAACTCCTATTTTCTGTGACAATACATCAGCAATTGCATTATCTAAGAACCATGTGTTTCACAAGAAAAGTAAACACATTGACACTCGGTTTCATTTCATACGCGAGCTAGTCAATAATGGAGATATTGCACTACAATTTTGTGGTTCTAGAGATCAGCTTGCTGATATCTTTACAAAGCCACTAGGAAAGTCAGTTTTTTATTTTCAGAGACAACACTTAGGCATAGTCAGTGCTGATGCTTATAACTATTGAGTTTAAGAGGGAGTGTTAAATATAATGTAACGTCAACAGTCTGACTGTACACTGCCAGCTGTATTGGACAGTTATACTTTCTATTTTTGTCTTGCTTGAGCATATTTAGCTCAGCCATTTCCCATTACATTGGAATCGCTTCACAACTTCGTCATTATACTTTTCTCAATACATTTGAATATACTGTTTTCTATTCTATTTCTTTCTCTCTGCATTTCTCTCTTCACAATTTATCACATATTTGGTATTATCTTGTTGGTTCATTGGGCTTTATTGAAAGTTTTCTTTCAACTTTTTTTTAAAAGTCCTCCACAATTCTTCGGGATTGTCCAATATTTTGAATGTATTATATTTTATATCACCTTAATGGTTCATTTGAGAGTGGCAAAAGAAGTATTATATCATTTTCAAAAGTCTCCTAATGGTTCATTGGGACATTTTGAAATTTGGTATTTCAATTGCTTTTGGACTCTCCTAATGGTTCATCAAGATTATTTGAGCATTACAATATGCCATCTTCCATTTTCCTTCCAATGGTGCATCATGAAGTTGCAAAATATCTCTTATCGAAATCTCTCTAATGTTCCAAAAAATCATTCAATTCCCCCTTTTTGAAACATTTTGATGGTTCATCCAGAGGATCTTAAAGAATCCATTCAAACATCTTTTAGAACCACATGACACTTCATTGGGATTTTTTCATTATCATTCAAAATTTATTTTGAGACTCCCAATAGATCATCGAGGGAGATCCAACATTCAAATGTGCCATCTTACAGATCATCACGGTCGTTTATGAGGGAAAATTCACAATATTTACTTCGAAGATCTTTTGGAATGGCCTGATGGTTTACTATGCAATTTATAACTTATTACATTATGCATATTTTAAAGTCTCCTAATAGATAATTGGGACTTTCCTAAAGTTCAAACGTAGCATCTGTTTTTAGTATCCCAATGGTCCACCTAGCAACTTTGAAAGTTCATTATGAATATATTTCGAAAACACTAGACATTTCGTAGGGGGTCTTAGAGGTTCAAATGCTACATATTTCAAGCCTTCCCAATAGCATAGTGATTTCCTCTCCAAATTTGAACATTGGTATTTAATGTTCAAATCTCTATGCAGTATTTCAAATTAATGAAGAGTTAATGCCTCAACAACCATCCAAATATGTGAAATCTTTCAGACCTTTGAACATTTGTTCTCACATTCACATTAAGTGTAAGATTGGTATCCATAGTCCTTTAAGATTGCATAATATTTGAATGAATCCTTATCATATTTTGGATTGTTGTTGAGTGAGAAGAAAATCCAAGGCCAATCTTAGATCCAAAACCCATCTAACCTTGTACTATGTTTGAACACCATAGAAATTCTCGGATATTAGATACCTTCTTCCATCTTACCAAAATATTCACTACATTTTCGAGGGAGGTATACTAGAAACCCTTGATATGCATTATTTGATCTCTGTTTTGATTGTCTTTAAATATTGAATTGATATATCATGTCAGAAGGTAGTTAGGTAGGGAACTAGTTTGTGTTTTAAAGATGAAATATCTTTAATCTCCTCTCAATTATTGATATTGAATTTGATAGGGCCTTACTACTGGAACCTTTTTGTTCAATTCGAAAGTGAAATATTGGAAGATTCACACCATAGTTGTCCCTTCAAAATAAATTTCCTACCAACCATCCTTTGAATCTTTAGGATCTATCTTCCCATGTCAACCTTTGTTTGAATCTCAATGAAGATAAAGTTGATTAATGATATTTATGTGGCTGGGATTTTCGGTAATGATTGAAGTAGCCACAATTTTGCCAATAGAATGTCGACATTTCGGATCCAAATCAAGATCCATGTTCAAGACATTGAATCTCAACGAAGACAAAGTTGCCAACCTCGAAAGATTACAATTCAATCATTCATAGCTTGGAATCTATTAAAATATACAACAAAGGATGCAGTTAAAATTAGGAGGTGCCTCTTTGAGCTTCGATTACATTTGATGTATGCATATTTGGCTAGATTTTGAAGCCCCAATAGTGATCTGTTGCATACATAATTGGAATCATTATACAACCAAATGATATACCCATTCAAGAACATATGTCTTTGTTCTAACCTTACTCATATGTTATGTTTTTACAATGGGTGGCATGTAGGGATATCTTAATGGAACCTAAGAGAAATAATCCAAAATCAAAAGAAAATACAAAAAAAACAAGAAAGATAGCACGTCCATGGAAAAAAATCCCCAAGAGCCCAAGAGGCCAATTTATTCACATATAATTGGCTATACAATATTATCTAATATTCCTCAGTGGGGTCATTTGTTTCAAAATTTCAAAGACGAGAAATATCCCCCTTTACTCATGCCAGTTGACCTAGAAAAAGATGATAATAACGATGATGATATATACCCCAACATTCGAAGGTCATACCTACACAATGTGTTTTCTAAGCATGTTGTTTTACCATGTGTTGATATGGTTAAATGGATTAATGATCATGTAAACTTGGAAAATAGGATGACAATAAATGAGCATGGAAAATGCACTACTTCCTCTCATCCCAACAATACGGAGACGTACTATAAGTTTGTAAGGGAAAAAGTGTCTATGACTCCATATTGGGTAAAAGAGTTTGACAAATGGGATAACTACCACAATGCAATGAATAAATGGTGGATAGAAGGAAATAAATTTAAGTCCAGAGACAATGAGATTTATCCCACCACAAACTTAAGAGAATCTTTCATCTACGATGTTGCATTGTTGAGCAGTTTTTTAGGGGAAAATGATGTCACCATCTTCAAGGAAGCTGAGGTACCTCTTATCTACACCATTATAAAAGAGGGATCAATATATAATTGGTCAATTGTCCTTGTTACCGCTTAAACTCTCACTAGGTGAAGAAAGTATGAAAAAAGTTGTGCTAATATTCACCATGTTGAATATTAGCACAACTTGAGCAATGATATCATGATACACTTCAGACCATGGCATGAATCATTATTACTATAAGGAGTGATTACCCATGAAATAAAAGAATAAATTAGAAGTATGTTTTTAAATGATTCCAAGTGAAAATTACTTTCTTCATGAATCCACCCTTTGGTTAGTATAATATTTGGAGAATATTGTAGCCCACGAACCATCAATAGTGAACAGGGAATGAAATAACATAATTTATACCAAGTTCTTACGACCATTTCTAGTAAGGTGTTGCACAATTAATGCATGATTCACCTTTCAACAATGAATAGATCAGATTTAAAATAAAATGTTGCAGAGCAAGGTATAAACTCTAAGAGAATTATTACCAGCACCCAAGTATTCTTAATCAACATATTTTTAACTATTCATTCCATCCATTTATAAGACAAATCCACCCATAAGACAATGCTCATTGATTAACTTGTTGTAGCAAAAATTAGAGTGAATATGGTGGATCGGATTTAGTGCAAATTTGTCTCAGCAACTTAACGTTTTAAATACTTTAGATGTTTCACAATTCAGTCATTTTAGAATAAATCATTTGTATGCTCAAACTATGTGGATTAACCCATGAAACACATTATAACTTCAACAATGTTGATTTAGCTGTAAAAAATGAAGTTTTCCAGTGGTGAAGTTATGAGTTATTAGCATCCCCCTTCATATGATGTTCAGAGGATAAACAGGTTGATCTAGTGTGATATTGACACAAGATTTTAGATCTAGCAAATGACTTAGAGACAAAAGTATGAAATATGACTTAGATACCTGTAAGAAGTGTTCTACTATGTATGAGTGATTGATTACCATGCAATGGAGCAAACCAAAAATTATATGATCCACCTTCTTTAGTTAGTTAAATCTGAAATAAGAAACCCTTACACTTAAACCATTGAAACATCCATAGCATTTTGTGAACTAATGCATCGATTTGAATGAGTGAAGTATTAAATTAGATCTATCCATAAATTTGAAATAAGCGTTCTAGATCTAACAAAAAACTTGCAAAAAATTATGTTAGAGCAATCATGGAGATATCAACTTGCAATAAAACCCAAGTTTATAGCTAGATATGAACTTGTTAGCTCATACCAACTCGGAAATACAACCTAGCTATAAATATTCAAAGCTATAAACCCTAGTTTGCTTGTAAACAAAAATGGAACAGAAAAATTGAATGAGATGGTTGGAAATCAAATGAAACCTAATGCTTACCACTGGGCTATGGGGCTTGTAACGTCCCTAGATTCTCATTGAGGCACACTACCACAATTGTTTTTCTCTAATACCAACTTGTAACGTACCCAACTCCCTTGTTGGGTCCTGTTACTACCAAATCAACTAACATATCAATTCAAATCTGGAAATATATGTGTAGCATGGCATATAAGCATGCTAATATCATTAATAATTAAAATCATGGATGAAACTGAATTAAACATGCACACAACGACATTTTAAAATGAAGAGTAACTGCATCATTTAGTCATATCATAAATCTATAAATGACCCAGTAATTAAAACACTTATATTTAAAAAAAAATGATTTACACAACTAGTTGCAGACCAAGGACATTTTCCCCAGCCATAGGCTTTGTTTCACCAATTATCTCTATAATAAGCCACCCTCGAGATGGGGCTATGAGTCCAAAATAATTGATAGGCTCCTATGAGTGTCTATATTCCATTGTAACATCTCAAAACTCACTAAAAACACAATGACATGACTCTTACATCAATTCCAACCACCCATCTCTCTTCTCCATTAGTTTGCACAACCCAAGGGATGAGATTTAGTTCTCTTCACCATAGTCCCTTAGAGAATCTCCATCACCTATAGGGATCCAACATAGATTGGCCATAAATATCTCTACTAGGGGCTCGAGGAAATCCATTTGAAATAAGAGTGCTCACACAATAATCCCACTTGCTCTTGGGTAATTTTCTCAACAAAAAATTACTCAGGCATAACAAGTTTATTCTCAACATAATTTCTAGCTTCAACAAGTTGTCTTTAATACCCACTATGGTTAGCCACTCTTTTTCAACACTCCTCTCTTGTTTACTTCATTTCTTTCTAACTGTAAAACTACTCTTTTCCTCTACTCTAATTTCCTCTTTTCCCATTCTTACTTGAATCTTACTTTCCCCCCAGAAAATGGTTACACTCAATCCTTATTGTCATAACTAAGTGGGATGAATTCCTCGCTCAACATCTTACATGAATTCAGTTATTGAGTGCTTAATAAGTCAAAGAGACAAATGGATAAATGTCAAATTGATTAATGAATATGTCTTAAGACTCAAGGCATATGAAACCCCCTCAAAACCCCCATTAATCCCCTTCTCTTGTGGAATTATAGCCCCCCATTACTCTAGTATTTACCTGTCTATAGTCAGCGGTGTATTTCATTTCATTATTTTCAATGTACAATGTTTACATATTACATCTCTTGGTCTGTGACCATTCATAATATTTACAACTATACAATGCTACATTATGGATCAAAATTGGGGTGTTTCAATCCCCTCCCCCTACATTTTACATTGTCCTTAGTGCATATCACCATATGGGTGTACATGTATACAAATATAAATTATTACATCAAAATACTTGATAATTCAGTTGTTTGATAACCCCCACAACAATTCCAACCAACTCTCATTCCCCAAGTTTCCCTGCAAAGTGGAAAACCCAAGTTTCCAAAATTGATGCAATCATCCACATTACGCTCTATTGAAATTTTTGTGTGACGATCACACTCTACCTTGCTATTGTTGTTTCCTCAATTGTCTCTGCTACAACACACAAAATATATGAATGTTCAACCCCTATTAACTAGTTTTGCATCCATACTTCAACCATCTTTTCCCTGTCTCTGCACAATGCTAGCCTCAAGTCCTGTACTTGTTGGGTATCTAGTACAACCATCATGTCCAATTATTGAAATGTCCTTCCTCATGCCCAAACTTAGACTTTTTTGTCTACATATTTGTAACTTTATCCAACCCAAAAACACCAAGGAAATATTAGCCTTACTTCCTTGTTGCCTATGTCCAACTCCGTCAAGAATTACTTCTGTAGCGTCCAAGTATCACACATCCAAATCTATTGTATGTCTATAGTATGCCACCTTTTCCATGTTTTTTTTCACTAACTCATATGGGTGTCGAATTGGTTGGATGGCTTGTCCAACTACCTTGTTCACTTGTACAAAGGCACAACTGTCATGTTGAAAGTTGGTTATATTTGTCGGCAATTAATCCATCCAAAAAAAAACTCATCAAGGAAACCTCTTGCCCTATCACGCTCCAAAGTCTCTCCAAAATGAAGACTTCCTACAGTTACTTGAATCCACTTCCCACCTCATGGCACAATTAGCCAACCTTATTTCTTTACAAATGGATTGTGCCACATCCAAGTATATGAAGAGCCAAGTAAGTCATTGTGTGTCGCACACTCAACCAACTCTTCCCTTGCACCTCAATCTGAGATCAAGTTCACAAGTCTAGCTTCCTTGGTTGAATTCTCCCCATCCTCTTCATCTTCATTCTTGAATATGAAACATCCCAAGGACCGCATATCCAAACCATCATTGCACCATTACTTCAATCCACCCAATCATGCTACTCTTCCAACCACCCCATGCTTTGAAATGATAAAGCTTCACACTTGGCCATATTGTGCAAACCAAGAACAATGCCCATGTCCAAGTGTTTTTTTAATGCTACAATATATCTTGTCTGCACAATCCTCTAAGTTAAGGAAAGTATTTAACTTTCCTCCTTCCATCGAGTCACCTCTCTGCAACTCAAAATTTGTGATGAGTGTGTCTAATGCATACAAACTCCTCAAACACCCCAATGAACTTTCCAAAGCACTCTAACTAGAACGAGTCACCCCAAATAAATTTCATGCTTTATGCACGTCCAAGTTAATACTCCTGCCAACCTTAACCAACAACCCCTTCTAGATCTCTAAGTCATCACACAATCATCCACAAGTCACCAAGGAGCTCTCTGCCTCATCCAATGTCCCATACCAAAGGTGGGCGAACACCACCTAAGTCACATGTTCTGCGTTCTTCCCATTCAGGTTGACTATATACATTTCTTGGTAAACTTCTTTTCATGACTCCATCCATCACCTAGAACAATGAGACTTAAACCTACATATGTGTTTCATAATTTGGCATTGTTGTCACAACATGTCAAGTCATCACATGCCTAAACCAATTATGTCTAATGAACCCATGCACCAAGGAACCTCATCCATCCTCTCTAACTTGGCATGTTTATAGCCTCACTACCTACTTCAGTGACTCCTCCAATGCACCTCATCAAAAAGTTAGGAAGCATCCCAAGCCACTTCCCACTCACACAAACTCATCAAAGTCACCCTTCGAAACTATACAAAAATTATAGTGCCTCTGCTTTGAATACAAACTAATCCCATCCATCCACTTGAAAAATTTCCAAGTCACAAACTTGTGACATGACTAGGTTGCATCATCTCTCACCGATCCATATATACATGCCTTGGTTATCTTTTCCACCAAGGTACCAAGCTCACACCATAAACTCTATCAAACCAATCCATTGTTGCCACATCAACTCTCCAAAGTTTTCCACCCTTCAAGTTGAGAACCAACATGACTCAACAAAATGAACTTGCTTAATCTCAACATGGGGAGGTCTCAGAGAAGTGCACCTGAACTTCCCATGTCAAGTATGCAACCTAACTTTGTGATCCTTGAGTCACACTAAACTTGTGGTCATACAATTCGTCCAAATATTGACTCATCACATGGTCTATTACTAGTTTTGATTCAAGTCACTACACAATGGAGAATCCACCTCCATCACAACCCAAAATGGCTTACTTCACGATATTCAAAACTTCATTTAAGTCTCAGTCCCTTTGTTCATATGGCATACCTTCCTTCCATGATTCCACCCATATTCATCCTTATTTTTCTTTGGCACCAAGGTTCCATGCTAACTTTGTCCTAGCCATCTACTATTAACTAACTCACCTAACTCTACAAAGAGTTACCCTGTATGAAGTTTTCAATGGACTACTACTTTCCCAACAACCCAGCTTGACTCAACCAAATATTTTGGTGATACTTAGGTAGAAGAGGTATTGATGAAGTGTGCCTATCCAAGTTCCTTCAAGTATGTGACCGAAACTATGCCATGATACCAATTTTCACGCCCCCAAAGTCTTCCTGAGGAACCAACACAACTTGGCACACCCAAGTTTCCCAACACCTAAGGGTCATGTGGCACTGTGATGTTTCCAACTCAATGTTTAGACCAAATCGAGAGTATTCCATCTAGAGTATGCCTATTTAACTCAAGGTATGTCGATATCTACACATTGAGCTACATGACTAAAGTCTTCCCACTCAACTGATCTTGTCACCAAGGTGACCACCCAACCATGCACTTCATTACATTCACTTTCATTCATTAACATATATATTTATCAAGTTCTATACTTAGCCAAATATGTGAACCAAGAATATGGAATACACAAACAAATGAAATATATACAAGTATAGTGGGGTGGCACCATAGGTGCCTAACACCCATACACAACTTCATATTATACAAGATGTTACCACATGTGCAATACAATGTGTGATATAAGAAGAGAGAACTTGGGTCAATACATAAGATACAAAAGATGGCAAGTCTTCTGACTTGCTTAACCATGTCACCTCACATCATCACAACCAAACTCATATCACACCTTCACCGCAAGACTTCTCACTGTCGCATGCACTACCCAAGTCCAAGATCATCAAGTCAACCAAACTCAGCCCAAAGAGAACTTTCCCAAACTCTGTCTACTTCATCTTCACAAGGCAGTACAAGTGTCCTAGATGGAGTGACTTGGTTCCTTTGGGGAAGCTCACATCTCTTCCTGAACTGATCCAGATTATTTTTAGCACAAAATGAGAGAAGAGATATAATAAAGAAATGTATAGAGATATCTCAAATATCCAATAATATAACAGAAATTTATCAAAGATGAAACCATAAACACGGAGATACAGTAATACACAATTTTCTTTTAATGAGTGAAAATGTACAAAGACTGTAAAAATACAATGTGAAAGACTCACTCGAATGGTGACATCTTATATCTAAGAAGAGATGCATATGCTACTCGCATTCACAAGAATATGATTACAATGAGGCTCCAAATGCCTTCTCATCATAAATAAAATCCAAAACCCTAACCACGGAATATGAAAAGCCAACAATTGCGTGGACCTCGTTTTGGGTAGTTTGGTGTATCAACTTCCCGGGGGCGCAACTTTGGCATACGATCTCCATTTGGGGTGCACGATAGCTCATTGGAAGGGTATCGCCGAGGAGATCAATTTTGGGGGCTCAATTAGAGTCTTTGGTGATCATATAGAATATTTATCACGAAAAACATTCATTTAGGCCCTCACAATGGCCTCGGAAGTTAAAAACTGCTAAAAGTAGTAAATTGCCAAATTTGTCAGAAAATTGTTTTGAGGCAGATGGAAAAGGTGGGTGGACACCGATATCCATTTGGATCAATTCTCCCTCCTTAGGAATAAATGGTATCCATTGCGTTGAGTTCCCAGGGGTGATGGGAATGTGATTGAATCTTGGTGTGTTGCTTACCTTGTTGGAGACATTGCGTTGTGGAAGGATGTCATGAACTTGTTGTTGGTGGGGTTGAATCTGTTCAACCAATTGAGATACATGAGATGTATAGGTGCAGAAGAAATCTTTGTGATTTGCTGCATTATTTTTGACCTACTTATGTTGGATAGAAGGTGCCTGGGCCGGGGCTGTAGTGGTTGCAGTATCCTTTTGTTCACCTTTTGAATAGATTATGAAGAAGCTAAATTTTGTAGTATGAGATACTACCTTGCGACATTTTTTAGGTGGGACAGTAGTTAGAACTACCTATGGTATCATGTAGAGATGACCCCCTAGAGTAACAATGACACTACGGGGTCGAGACTCATAGATAGCATGGTGCTTCCACATATATGGTTGGACCAAGAGAACATCACAGACATCCAATGGGGAAACATTATATAATACCTCATCCTTGAAGGGTTGGATGTCGTGTGACAATCAAACTATTGGTTGACATGAAGATCTCATCCTTGGTGAAGCCACCCAATGTTGTATGGTTGTGGGTGTTGTTTTTTCGACAATCCCAATTGTTTGACGACCTCTACTGAGGTGAGGTTCTTATGGCTTCCTCTATCAACAATAAAATGAAACGAGGTCCCCTTCACCCACATCTATGAATGAAAAATGTGCTCCCACTCTTCAGGATCTGTGGGTTCTTCTAGTTGAATTGTTGCAATCGTGACAATAGAGTGGGGTCTTCGTCGATGATTTGTCTTCTATCAATATTTTAGGAATCAGATTCTGAATCGGGGTTTGTCTCCTTGTCTTTGATCTCGTCCACCAATGACGGTTTTGAGTGACATTCATCAGTGTTGTGATAGGGGATTTTGTGGAAATCACACCATTTTCCAGTGTCCTTCTTCGTCTTTCTATGACCCTTCTTTTCCTGTGGCTTGGACTAGATTTTGAGAGACTATTTGTTATGGTCTTCTTTATCATACTTTGGTTGTTGTGGATTTGTAGACCTAAACTCCCATTTGTTTTGGTGCTTAAATTTCTAATCAATTTTAAAAGCATATCGATAAGCAACACCGAGTGATGAGATGTCCAAAAAATCCATTTCAGTTTGGATGTATCTGTGTAGAGCCCCACAGTATTTCAAAACCAAATGTTGTTCAGAGTATTTGATACCCAGCTTGGTGCACAAGGTATGGAAGGTATTTCTTAAATCCAGAACTTCTTGGCCCCTCTCTTGCCGTAGTGTGGTCCATCTCATGTACTGGTCCTCATAGTTGCCAACTGGCTAATACTGTTCCTTTACGACATCCACAAAAAAATCTCAAGTGGGCTCAACCCCATATATTCCACACTCTTATGTGGAACGTTTCTCCCAGTAAGTTTCCCACCAATGTTTTACATGGGGGAGAGCCTTAAGGAGTGCGAAGGTGATCTCCCTGTTGGAGAAATTATGAACAGAGAAATAACCTTCTAGCAGATTCAACCATTTTTCTAGGGCATCTACATCTATCTGTCCTTCAAATATGGGAATATAAAAATTAAATTGTACCTTGAAAGGCAAGGTGCCTCCAAAGTGGTCGCTTGATGAAGACACGCATGTTGTTATCAACAGGCGTTGAAGGATGCGGGAAAAATTCTCCATCATTTCGTCCCTCTGTCGTATGAGAGCTTTCTCAAGCAACAAATTAATAGAATCGTCTGCTCCATCATTTTTCTTTTCTACCACCATGGAGGGTTTCTTGGGTGTGTGAGAGAAATTTTCTTCAAGAGATACAAGCCCGAGACCCAACTTGCTATACTCGGACCTCATTGGGGACATGCACCGAAAAATGATCAAGAAGCAACCTACTCTGATACCACTGATCCGGATTATTTTCGGCACAAAATGAGAGCAGAGATATAATAAAGAAATGTACAGAGATATCTAGGATATCCAATAATATAATATAAATGTATCAGATATGAAACCATAAACATAGAGATACAATAATACACAATTTTCTATTAATGAGCGAAAAATGTAAAAAGACTATAAAAATACAGAGTGAAAGACTCGCTAGAATGGTGGCAACTTATCTCTGGGAATAGATGTGTTCGCTACTTGCATTCACAAGAATATGATTAAAATGAGGCTCTAAAGGCCTTTTATCATAAAGAAAATCCAAAACCATAACCCCAGAAGATGAAAATCCAACAATTTTGTGGACTCTGTTTTGAGTAGTTTGGTGTATCAACTTCCCGGGCACGTAAATTTGGCATACGATCTCCTTTTGGGGCACACAATATCTCATTGGAAAGGTATTGTTGAGGAAATTCATTTTGGGGGTTTAATCAAAGCCTTTGAATATGATTGAGAATCTTGATCTCGAAAAACCTTCATTTAGGCCCTCAAAATGGCCCCTGAAGTTAAAAACTATTAAAAGTAGTAAATTGCCAAAATTGCCAGAAAACTGTTTTGAGCCAGATGGAAAAGGTGGGTGGCCACCGATATCCACCTAGATCACGAACGCACCTCAGAAGTATTTTTTTTTTCTTTCCTGAGTGCTATTGTTTGTTAGCTCATTGATCTTGTGCTATATATACACCTCTCCCTCATTGAACCGTCATTTCGTTTCATGTCAATTTGTTGCATCACTTGGGTGAGATCGATCCAAATCACCAACTTTCCTTGTCATGGAAAATTGTTTGTGTCATTCCCACTTGCACACATCCTTCTTTATGTTGGGGATTTTAGACCCAGAGTTCATCCAGATCTGACCAACAAAACCCCCAAAGCATCGACATATCAATCTTCACCTAAGTCCAAAGAAGGTCTCACCCAAGACACAATGATGATCATAAATACTATCTGGTCTTGTGACATGGATGAAGGATTAAACACATAGGTATCCATTTGGGATGGAATTCATGCACTCCATTAACCTCAAATTATTGTTGATCATTAAGTAAAACAATACACACATATCCAAACAACACATGAATGACACATAATAGATCAGAATTGTTGCAACGTTATTATTTCTTCCAATCCATGGAGCACAAACATATAGTAAGAAAACTATATTCGACAAAAAAAGAGTCTTACATCCCTTTTATACACTTCCCCATAAGTACATCACACTACTCAATGCACATCCTCTTTTAGATTTTAAACATAGGAAAGACTTGTACTTATATTCAGAAGCATTACAATATTACAAAGGCTCGGAGTGAGCCCAAAACACACCAACTCAATGAATATTCTATGTGAGTGTCTAACTCTCTAATAATGTCACTCTATTTCTGATGTCTCTGCTTCCTTTTATAACTTTCTCTGCTCGAGAGCTCTCTCTCTTTATGTTATGCTCCAATCATTCTATTGAAAAAATTCCTTGCATTCGTAGCCTTTTGAAATCAAGGAAATATTAATTTCCTCGCCAAATCGTCTTTTGTCAGATCCATGATCCCTTGTGTTGTTGTCCATAATCATTCAAGAATATTTCTCGATGATTCCTTTCTTTATTTCGGCATGTGGTTTCTTGATTTCTAGTGTGCCTAAAAAATTGGACCAGCACTCACTTGGTAGAATTTTAGGCTTGTCACATAGTATCAAAACTTCATCTAGTGTGAACTTCTTGTCCTTCGTCTTGAATTTAGCATAGGCACATAGAAAAATTGGAATGGGAACACACACCAATTGGAAGAAGCGTGCAAAAAACCTGGAATGAGTGCACACGATTTCTTTGTGCACGTGTGCGAAATTAACCCAAAACTTTGGGTTCCAATAAACACTTCACCACGATGTGCCCATCATCGCGTTGGTTTATTGGGTCACAACCCCAAAATTTTCATCACATTATTCATTCTCACCTCAATTCATCCACACAAGGTGGCCAAAGATAGCATTCCCAAGACACTTGCATGTTGAGTTTTCCCATTGTTCATGATCTAGGGTGATTTGAGCCTTAAGGTACCATGGTTTCCCAACTCAATCCTCAAATGTAGAGTGCCCATGCATATAAGTCTTGGCTCACCTCCTCAATTCACCTAGCCAACTCTACCCTCATCACAGTGCATCCAAATTAGCCATTTTGTCACACATCCTACCCAATCACAAGTGTGGGCATTCTTCTAAGTCGCCTCATCAACCCCAAGTTGCATAAATTTCCTTCGTACATGTCAGTCGAGTGGAGGTTCTATGTGCCCTCCAAGCCAAAGGCCTTACATCCTCCCCCACCAAAATTCATGGTCGTCCTAGACAAGACACACAAAATCTATTGTCTCCAAGTCTCTTCCTGAACTCATGCCCCCATTAAACCCCAAGTTTCGTGCAAACTAGAAACCCCAAGTTTCATGTGAACTAGAAACCTTAAATTTATTCCAAAGTCGAAACCCCATGCTTCCCCGTGAAGTGGAAGACCCAATTTTCCACAACTCATGCAATCATCCACATTGATCTTTGCCCAAAGTTGGCGTGACTATCACACTCTACTTGACTACTATTGTTTCGTCAACTATTCTTGCATCAACTACTGTTGTTGTGACTCCAAAAATGTATAAGTGTTCAACCCCTATTAAATACTATTGAATCCATACTTCAACCAACTCTCCCATGTCTTCGCACAATGCTAGACTCAATTCCTGCACTGGTTGGGTAGTTATTCCAACTGTCATGTCTAATTCTTGAAATGTGCTTCCTCATGCTTGAAATTAGTCTTTTATGTCTGCATATTCATCACTCCATCCAATCCAAAAAAAACAAGGCAATATTACCCTTGCTTCCTTACTTCCTCTGTCTGACTCTTTTAGGAAGTTCTTCTATAGAGTCCAAGTATCACACATTTGAATCTACTATATGTCCATAGTCTGACCATGTTTCCATGATGCTATGCACTAACTCGTCCAGGTGTCAAATTGGTTGGATGGCCTATCCAACCTCCTTATTCACCTATGGGAAGGCACATCTATCATGTTGAAATTTGGTTACCATTGTCCAAAATTGATCCATCCACATAATAACTCGTTAAGGAAACCTCCTATCCCACCATGCTTTGAAGACTCTCCAAATTGAAGTCTTCCTCTGGCTACTTGACTCCACTTCCCACCTCATGGAACTATTAACCAATCTTGTTTCTTTCCATGCAGCCTGTGTCACATCCAAGTCTTTGAAGAGTCAAGGAAGTCACCATGCATTGCATGTGCAACCAAATCTTCCCTTGCACCTAAATTTGTGATCAATTTCACAAGTCTCACTTCCTTGACCAAATTCTCCCAATCCCCTTCATCTATGTTCTTGAATAGGAAACTTCCTAATAACTAAACATCCAAGTCAACATCGCACCAGTAATTCAATCCACCTAGTCATGTTACTACTCCGACCTTCCCATGCCTTGAAATGATCAAGCTCCACACTCAACCATATTTTCGAAGAGAAGAAGAATGCTCATGCCCAAATTTTTATTTTTTGTGTTGTAATCTACCTTTTCCACACAGTCCTCCAAGTTAATGCATTTCTTCAACTTTCCTTCTTCTATCGAGTCACCTCTCTGCATCTCAACATTTTCGAAAAGTGTGGAAAACACATCGACACTCATCAAACATCCCAACAAACTATCCAAAGTGCTATAAGAATAATGAGTCACCCAAAATAACTTCCATGACTTAGGCATGTCCGAGCTAATACTCCCACCAACCTCAACCAATGACCCCTTTTTTATCCTTGACTCTTTGCACAATCATCCACAGGTCACCAAGGAGCACTCTACCTCATCCAATGTCCATACCAAACGTGAGAAAACACCACCTATGTCACTTGGTATGTGATCTGCCCATTCAGGTTGATTGTCAACATTTCTTGGTCTACTTCTTTGGTTGACTCCATCCATAACATAGAACAAACTTCCTTATTTCACTGCAAGCATCTCATGCTCTGGAATTTCCATCGCATATTGTCAAGTCATTGCATGAATTAACTACATTTGTCTAAGGCACCCATGCACCAAGGAAACTCATCCATCCTGTCAAACTTAGCATGTTTTTAGCCTCACTGCTTACTTCAGTGCCTCCTCTATGCACCTCATAAAAAGGTTATCGAGCTTCTCAAGCCACCTACCATTCGTATGAAGTCGTCCAAGTCACCTTCCATAGCTATATAACTATTATAGTGCCTATGTTGTGACTCTAGACTAAGCTCGTCCATCCACTTCAAAATTGGATACATCACAAACTTGTGACATGAATAGGTCACCTCATCTCTCATTGATCCATCTATTTGTGCCTTGGTTATATTTTCCACCAAGGCACCAAGCTAACACCATAAGATTTATCAAACCAATCTTTCATTTCCATATAAAATCTCTGAAGTCTACAACCCTTCAAGTTCTGCAACAACATGACTGAATAAAACACACAAGGTGAAGCTCAGCATGGGGACATCTCAGTGAAGTGTGCTTGAACTTCCCATGTCAAGTATGCCACCCAACTCCGTGATGCCACTTTGAGTCACACTAGACTTGAGTTCATCCAATTCATCCAAGTATCAACTCATCCCATGGTCTACTACCTACTCTAAGTCAAGTCATTGTACAATCGAACATCCACTTCCATTGCAAACCAAAACTACCTAATTCATGATCTTCAAATATTCGTTTAAGTCTCAATCCCTCTGTGCATCAAGCCCTCCTTCCTTCATCCATTCCACCTATATTCATCCTTAGTTTCCTTTGGCACTAAGGCACCATGCTTATTTCATCCCATTTTCAATCCATCTACTATCCACTAACTCGCCTAAATCTAAGAAGAGTTACATTGTCTGAAGTTTGCAATGGTCTACTACTCACCCAACAACCCAACTTGACTCAACCAAAGGTTTTGATTATACTTAGCTAGAATATTTCTTGATGAAGTGTGCCCAACTAGATTCCTTCAAGTCTATGACCAAAACTCTTCTCTAATACCAACTGTCACACCCCCACAATGTACCCAGGGAACCAACTTTACTTGGCACACCCAACTTTCCTAAAACCTAAGGGTTGTGCAACACCACAACATTTTCAACTCGACGGTTAGACCAAACTAAGAGTACTCCATCTGGACTACACCTTTTTCATTGAAGGTTTTCCCTTATATACACCTTGAGCTACTTGAGTCAAGTATACTCACTCAACTCTTGTCATTAAGGTGCCCACCCAACCATGCACTTCATTATATTCACTTACATTCTTTAACATATACAGTTATCAAGTTCTATACTTAGCCAAATATGTGAACCAAGAACAAGAAACATACACCTTTTTCATAAACCAAGAGTATTCCATCCAGACTACACCTTTTTCATCCGAACTACACCTTGAGCTACTTGATTCGAGTCTACTCACTCAACTCTTGTCACCAAGGTTCCCACCTAACCATGAAATTCATTGCATTCACTTGCATTCTTTAACATATACAGTTATCAAGTTCTATACTTAGCCAAATATGTGAACCAAGAACAAACAACATGCATACATATGAAATATATACAAGTATGTTTGGGTGGCACCAGAGGTTCCTAACACCTGTAAAAAACTTCATATTATACAATATGTTAGAACATGTGCAATACAATATGTGATATAAAAAGAGAGCACTTGGCTCAATAAATAAGATACACATGCTGCCTTGCCTAACCATGTCACCGGACTTGCCTAACCATGTGTTGATGGGTGCAAAATATCCCTTTGTCAATAGCATGGGTTACCCCTGATAAGAAGTCTCAATCATACCTTTCACCATTTGGAATTGGGAATCCATCCTGATTCTGGCTCGACAACCATTTCTATTTTTTGTTTTTACTAGTTTCGACCTTGTCCACTTATGAAGGTGAATGATGGATGGTTATGCAAATGAAAGATGTAGATGAACACTATTTGAATTCATGAAGGAGATGCAATATACTTATAATCAATCCTATCCTATATAGGAGTGAATGATCATAAGTGAACGAGTTGTAATGAAACTAAACTCTGCTTAAGACCCCACTCAGATAGTTGTCATGAAGGTGCAAAGTTAGAAACACATGTATACACATACATAACCAAAACATTCTAAATTATATTTATTCATACATCAATAACTCATATTATTAGGATGTTGAATATAATAAAGGATAATAGTATTGCAAGAGGAACATAGATTGCATCAGAAAAGCCTATTAGCAAATGTGTCCTTATAGCCTATGTGAACAACATACATTCCACTTAAAATAGTTCGCATCAAACAACAACACATGTAAGTTTTTCTCTCTATCAAAAGTTGGCCCTGAGGGCTTCTCAATATTAACAATTTCAACAATAGGACATCAAATCTCCAAGGAATGGATTCTCAATTTTAGTTAACATTATATATCCAAAATAGTTCAGAAATGTACAAATCTTGAAGAACCAAAATCATTTTCTTTGGTACAATTCTCGTATTTGTTGAAGCTCAACATAAATCTTGGTCTTCTACCTTCCTCCATGAACTTTCATTTACCAACATTGGTCCTTATACTCCCTCTAATGATGAGAGAACAAAGATGACAGTTACATTTCAAATTTTCCTTTTAGCATTGATGGGCCATCCTAGATCTCAACTATAGTGCATCTCTCCCATTGTAGGGTTCAGACTCCCTCTTCAACCATTTGATTTTAATTCTCTTCGTTGATCCCCTGTTGTTTTGAAAATTGATGCTGTCCTTAATTCTCAATTTTCCTTGGCTGTAGATCGCATTGCGAAGATGTTGAGTATGACCTCCTCTCAACATTGGTACATGGCACCATTTAACATGCAGTGGATGAGTGACAAACGAATATCCTCAAAATGCATTATTAACACTACACATCTGAAACCACAAAACTGAAAAACTAACTAAGTGAGAGTTCATATGTGCTTCCCCGAGTTCAGTCCCTGGTTCCTCTTCCCTTGATTGAGGTTGCATGTTCTCTGGAGCTATTAACAATTTGTTAGATATTGATCCCCAAAACTGTATACAATAGGTGAGGAATTTATCAAATCATATAACTAGGAATTTTTATATCTCGAAATTACTTTTCCATCGGTATAAAGAACGTGGAAAATAGGCACCCAAGTCAAATGCTATTGTCAAATTATGAAAGGAAGTTTTGTCTCTTTCGGAGGAGTTAATGGGAACTCCTCCAATTTATTTTGGAGGAGTTAATGGGAACTCCTCTGATGGTTTTGAAGGAGTTAATGGAAACTCCTCCAATGCTTTCGAAGGATTTTGTGGAAACTTCTTTGATGCTTTCATAGGAGTTTGTGGAAGCTCCTCCGATGGTTTCAGAGGAGTTTGAAAAAACATTTGGAGGAGTTTATGGGAAATCCTCTGGTATGAACCAAATCTTATCAAACACACTCTTCTAGTCTGTTTCGGAGAAGTTTCAAACAACTCTTTCATGGGAAGACAAAATAAAAAAAATAAAAATTATAAGTATCATTTTACGGACAAGAAACAACAAGAGCTTAAGTTCAAAAGGCCATAATTTTCTCATACAATGTCCAATTGAGGTGCCATTTTTTGCAACATAGAGAGCACATAGAGACACTTCTATCAAGAAAACTGAATATGTTATTCAAGCATTTGAGTGTATCCATGTTTAATGATGGTCATAGTTAATGAGACGTTCTTGGTAGGAAATTATTGGAAATCATTTTGGTACTACCAGAACTCAAATTTCGATTTCATCAGTAGCCTTGGAATCATAATTACATAATTTGTACAATAGGACTATTTTGGTGGTGAAAATACACTTTGAAGACTGCCCAAAAAATGTGCTCAAAGGCACTTTTTAATGGAAGTATGGACCTTGTTCTTGTTGTTACATCGCCTGAATCAAGTTCCGTCAGTTCCTGTCACATCCATGTTGTATAGGATTTTAGTTCATCCTATTGAAGTTAGTGTAATGTGTCTGTAGCACATAAATATAAATTCGTGAAAACAACCAATTGATGTTCGAGGTGCTTAGTACTGTTTAGGAGGTCGGAGGACCAATTTTCTTCTAAGATGCGTTTCAGAGATAGCGTGAGTCTTATATATGCTACAATAAACCTCCATAATGACATACAACTCTTTCATGATCATGGTTAGTCATAAATTAAAGAAGGTGCAAAACGTGCATGCTGGTATGGTATGTGTAATGAAAACTATTGGTGACATAAACCGATTTTATTATGACTATGACCATGAAGAAAATCAGGGACGGTAAGTATCAATCATCAGTTATCCAATTAAGTATAGGAAGCTTAGTGATTGAAAAAGGTAGGAAACCGACTGATGGCACATCAAGAAGGATTCTATCCCAGAGGAGGATAGAATAGGCCTGAAGATGAAGGAGAGCCTTGCTAATCGGGTCAGTGTTGGCGAGAGGAAGAAGATCACTATCTATACGTTATGTATTGACGAAGGAAGAGGAAACTTGTTGAAGTGTGGATCGATAGGTCGAAGTGATCTGAAGTGAAACTACAAATAATAAAGTGGGAAGAGTGGGAAGAAAAACTTGCGATGATCCACTTATAAGAGAGAGGGGGTGAGGATTTCAGTAGGAAAATTTAGAAGGGGCTCCCAATTTCTTCTATTAGGAAAAGGATAAGAGAAGAAATTAAAGAGGGTGTTGTGTGGGCACAACACCATGTCATGTCACTTCCTCCTCAAACTATCACAACTGAGCTCATCTCACGCCTTCACCACAAGACTTATCACTACAGTGCACATTGCCCAACTCAAACATCATCAAGTCAATTGAACGCCACCCAAAGAGTACTCACTCAAACTCTATCTACCCTAGCTTCGCAAGGCAACAAAAATCGTCCTAGATGGAGTGACTTGGCTCCTTGGGGAGATGCTCACCTCTCTGCCCGAACCGGCCATAGAATTCTTGGTGTTTTTATTTCCAAAGTGTTGTTGTCTCTCGGCTTGTCTAACTCATGCTATATATAAGCCTCTCCCTCACAGAACCATCGCGCCATTTCATGCCAATCCGTCGGGTAACTTGGGTTAGGTCAAGTCGAAAATTGATGTGTTGGTAAATGGAGCATTTGATAACAGTGAAAGCTTCCCATTCATGAGCACATACATACACTGAATATAGTTGATGCTCTCCCTCACCACTTCTATTGAAATCGATTCTTGGGACCTGTCCAGTTCTTTTCCTAATGGCTTATTTGATATCCCTCAAACTGTATTCACTTCCATCAGGTTTAATACTTGCAAACACGCTTATCACATATCTAAATACTTATTTTGTAAGAAATAATTAATTTGGCAATGGCCTCATGATATATGATCGCCTGCTTCTGTAAATTCCCCGAGAATGTCTATATTTTGTCTGAAGGAGTTTGTCTCAAAGAAAATATCATGAACTAATTAGTAGTACATTAAAGAAATAGATAGAATTGGTGGCACCTTTGAGTAATCAAATTATCGAGAGGAACCGCAGAATTGGGGCCATTACTCGTTGTTGTAGTATGAACCTGGCCACTATATTTACAAGCAATTAATTATCATTGACGTACACAAGAAGTAAAAGAAGCTGAAAATGAATGTGATGTTCAGGATGTCATGATTGGAAGATATAATTAATAAATACTTTAGACTTAAATAATAAAAATTAAAAGATCTCACAATGGCAGCAATGGAACACCACAACAAAAAATGATGAGCACTCAAACCAGGGAATTCAGAAAATCTTAGTTTGAAATGGTATTACTATGAAAGAAAACAAACCACGGTGGTGGGTAAAGAGAACATGAAACTTATTTTATAGAATTCATATGATACCAGAAATTGACACGTAAATTGGAACTGGTTGGAAGGAGTGGGAAGGCAAGTGTCATATGTGACTAAATCATTAGCTAAATCTTAATGTAGTAAACTTCCATTCACCACAACCATCCACGGCTACATTCCAACAAACTATTAACATTCTCATAATTATTATGTTGGTTATAATTATATGCGTAATCTTTCAAGGTGTGATAAATAATTAGAGGATAAAAGAAAATTGAGATATTATAAGGAGGGTTAACCTTAATCTTCAAGATTCAAAGCAATGAAGAGAATTAATATTGTTAAAATAAAAACTAATTCTCATGAGTTTCTTAATAAAACTAGGTATTGGGAAATCCCCAAAACACCATGACACAAAATAATCGATCACATTTGTCTTACGTTTTCCATCATCATCATATATTTATTTCCTGCAAGAAAGTTGTTTCAGTGCATGCATTGGGCTTGTGGTTTGGATGAGAACTACTGGAATATGTTGGGGTACATGCTCAAATTCCTTACCTTGTCTCGATGTAGGATCTATTTCAAATTCCTCTCCAAGAAGGATCTAACGAGATCTTTGAAAGGTCTTGGGGATGGGGACCATAAAGCCTCTACTTGATGGAATGGGCCATATATTTCTACTCAACTAGGGAATCCATGTCTATGCATATTACAATGTTCACTTATTACTAATTAAAATCATTAATGTAATAATTATACTTTTAATGTAAATTCATGTCTTTTTAGTTAAAAAGATGTGAATCTACTCATGTACATGTATGTATTTATATATGTTGTTGTACATCGAATAAAGGTAAAAAAATAATAAATTTATTAAATATTAAATATATATTATATATATATATTAAGTTTTAATCATCGAATTGTTATCAGAACCAAAGCTTGGTGAAATCCAAAAGCACATACCATGAAGATGGAAAATATCATTGATAAAAACATAAAAATTAAATCTATTATGGAAAATATGAGAAATACTCTCCAAGAAATGAAGAATTCTATGAATGAAATAATAGAAGAACAAATAGAGAAGGCACTTCAAAAACAACATAAGAAGAATCCCTCTGTCACCAAGACGACCCTGAAGATGAGGGCCAATCCACACCAACGTTTGGACAATCAACTCTAGTTTTTGGGCAGAGAGCCTTTAGGCAACCCACTCAACATAATATAATGATTACTACATCTCAACCTATAACAAATCCATTTGGAACTCCTCTGTCAATGCCTTAGATGTTTATTCTAGTAATGACCAACTAGAATAAGGAGACTACTCTTTTCAACAAGTTTACATTAGACAAAATTTGGAGAAAAGGGTCATTTGCCGAAGAAGCTCAGCTTCATTAAGCTAGGTTAGGTTATTATAGTGAGAAGTTGTTTGTGAGCCTAATTATCGTCGGCCATGGCCATGGAGATAAACCAAAACAAAGAATAAGGTGATGAAATGGTTAGACCATTGAGCTCGGATGGCCATATTTTCAAGGTGAAGGCGGCGACAGTGTTGTAGTCGGTGATCGTGACCAAAGCGACAGAGGAATTTGGCACTTAGTACGAGCATTGTCTTTCGATTACATCTACATGTGGGGACATTGAATTAGGGTATCCTTTTGGGAAAAAATGCAGTGGTTGTGATGAATCTGAGTTTTAGTTACAGTCATGTGACTACCAGAGCCATACTCTAATGAACATTGATGGGAACGAATATAACATATTGGAGTCCTATTTCCTGGATAATACTAGCATATATAAAATTTTGACACTTGTTAACGACAATGTGTGGGGCCATAGCTATAATATTTCAGGTAACTACCATGATCAGTACAACAATTTGAGTCCCAATTTGAATATAGAGGGGACAACTTTCTATAATGTATTTCAACAACCAATTAAACAAAACCTTTCTCAGTAGCACAATAATAATAAAACATTACTAGTGCAGGGATTTGCGGTAACATGACATGTCGTCTGAAATAGAGATCAAATATGTGGAGCTTGTTTGAATAGTAATGGGAATGGTGGTTATAACATATTATAAGCTACAATGTTTCTTTGTTATTTTCACGATGGAACATATCATCCAGAAAAATTCCCCGACAATGCTACTCTAGATATAGGAGGTCAAAACATATCAACGATTATAATAGGTTGCTTTGTTGGAGTTGTGTTGAAAACAATAACACTGGAACTATTCTTATCATTTTATGCAAAGAGGAGAAAACCTGCTCCTGGTAGCTCCACTTCAAAGATTGAGAAATTCCTAAAGAAATATGCTTATGAAATTCCAACTAGTTATACACACACTCAACCCAAGAATATCACAAACAACTTTGTAGAGAAGATGGGAGAACGAGGTTATGGTGTGCTTTATAAGGGAAAGCTTCTGAATGGATCTTTAGTGGTTGTTAATATTCTAGATAGGAAAAAATGTAAACAACATAGGATTTACGAGGATGAGGAGGAGGATGGTGATGAGAAACAATTCACAATCCAAGATGGGAGCAGTAGAGTCATAGCCTCCAAGATTACTGCTAATTTTGATGCCAAGGTTGCAATTCGCGAGATATCTTTTTCTACTGTTTCATATGATAATGGTGGGGGTGTCAATGGCACTTGTGTTCTTCATGGTTGTGTCCCGAAAAACTTACTTGTTTATTCTTCCAAGTTTTCTCACGAGTTTGAAGAGAGTGGAGGCCTTGGATGGTATTATGAATGAGAGCCCAAGATTGACTGGACCACTCATGTATCTAAATAAAATGAAGATATTAGACGGTGGAATTGAGTGTACAAAAATGTTTTTAACAATGTTAGTGTAACTCTTATAAAAGGTCACAAAAATATTTTTGATCCATATATAGTGGAAGTGGATGGCAATGAGATAAAAAGGGGACAAATTACACGATGATTTCAATGGTAAATTTGGTGCAGTTCACAAATAACGAAGATCGTTTGCAGAAATATTGAAGAAGGATGGCATATTGTTTACAAAGTTATTTTGAAGTTAAGAAGGTTAGAATATGGAGTCGGATATGATGCATTGACAGGAAGAATCGATGGAGCTCTAGTGATAAAGGTTCTGGCCATTTTTTAGGATAATGATTATTTGTTGAAGGTTGGTTTTTTTTTGAAATGTGAGTACATAAGTTCCCATTATTGACACTCAATCAACCAACAAAATCTATTGGATATTGTTCAAAATGAGCTACTTTCCTCTTTCCAAACTCTACCTCTTGAAAATGAGCATTCAGACTGCCTTGCACTGATCAGGGAATATATGAAAGAAAACATTTCAAGGATGTGCAAGCTATTTTGTAGAATACTTAATGACTTGGAAATAATTGTGAATATATTTAAAAGAAACTTTGTAATTAGTGAAGAAACATCACTATTTATATTGAAAGAATATTCAAAAGATTTGTCTTTACCTATGCTTCGAGGACAAAGATTATTTTTTAGGAGGGATGACTTGTAATATATCTTATGTATATTACAATATTCATTAATTACTAATTAAAATCATTAATATAATAATTATATTTTTAATGTAAAGTCACACCTTTTTAGATAAAAAAAAATGTGACTCTACTCATGTACGTGTTGTACATTGAATAAAGGAAGAAAAAAATAAAAATTTATTAAATATTAAATTTATATTTTATATATATCAAGTCTCAAGCTTCCATTGTCCCCATATAAAATTTGGGCAATTCTTCTGAATTTACCTATGGTGTTTTGACATGAATCGATTCTTATCACCATTGGAATATTCTTGGTAAGTACGTCAGATGTGAGCCAGGGTGGGAGTCCAAAATGGATCGTCATTGGGAATGGATCTAGATTGAGATTGACCTCAAGGATGACTTGGTGGACGAAGTCGAACTAGTGTGGGGAGGATGCAAA
Organism: Picea glauca; assembly: GCA_000966675.3. Classification (NCBI taxonomy): domain Eukaryota; kingdom Viridiplantae; phylum Streptophyta; class Pinopsida; order Pinales; family Pinaceae; genus Picea; species Picea glauca. The sequence continues at coordinate 894,920 of JZKD02S0519647.1, read as the reverse complement.
TGAATGCATAAGGTTTATTATTGGAGGGTACCTTTCCATTTCTTCAGCTATCAAGAAGTAGACCATGTTTAGGCCCAATGCAAAAGTTTGTTGAGTTATTTTATTCTTTTTCAAAAAAATTGTAAACACAAGGTTCCAACAATGAAGGCGTTTGATGAAAAGAGGACCGAAAATGGTGATGCAGCTTCCAATAGTGAAAATATCCCTTGTCAAAATCCTCCAGGTGTTTTACCCTCATCAAATTCTCCAATTTGTCTTCTCGCATGATTAAAAATCTTATTGTTGGAGATCCCTTTAAAAAATTCTCTAAGGTTCCAAGAGATGGGAAGGTTCTATCCTCCTATGCCCTTATAGTCAATTGCATCCATCCTAATTTTTCATGTGGAGGGAACTTGGGTATTGTTTCCTCTTCCTCGGAGGAGCTCAATTCCACACGGGGTTCTCTTTCACCCATTCCTAGTCCTTGGGTTACGTCCCCCGTATCAAAGAGCCCCCCCTTGCTCCTTTTGACCCCCTCACTTCTGATTTGCCAAATTCCAACAATGCGTCAACCGTAAAGTATGATTATTTCCTTTGGTCAAATTCAAACAAGAGTTAGTAGCCAATAATGAATATAAATGGAGCCTCAAAATCTAGGTGATATAGATTCAGGAAGGAGACAATAAAACATTTTTTTTTCACAAATATGCAAGTTGTCATATGATAGTTAACACCATTATTGAATTAAAAGATATGGATGGATGGGTAAGATCATATTTTGAGGAAACTGAAGAAGATGAAAAATATTATTTTCAAATCTCTTGAAGGCTCTGTCGGGTTGTCCAATTAGGGAGATCCTAAAGGTTATTTTGTTGTTTCCTAGAACCATTAATGAGGAAATGAATTTATCTCCAATGGAAGAGATCATAGAAAAGGAAATATTAGAGACTTTGTTGTCTCTTCAAAAAGGAAAAATATTGAATCCAGATGGGTTGACTATAGAACTCTACCTTGGATTTTTCGATCTACTCAAAGATGGCAGTCTTAAAGTGGTAAAGGAATCCCAAGAATCCTGAAAAATATGGGGGTCTTTCAACTCAAATTTCCTTTCTTTAATACCGAAAAAGAAATGTGCGGTCACATTTGAGGACTTTAGACCAATTTCACGTTGCAACTTGATTTACAAGATCATAGCTAAAATCATCACCTTCAGGTTAAAGCCAATTTTAAGTGAAATAATTTCAAAAGAACAATATGGTTTCTTGAATAAATGACAAATCCATGATGTTGTCTCTCTCTCAAGAAGCACTACATACCATCAAGATTAAAAATATTTCTTCCTTTTTCATGAAAATTGACCTCTCCAAATCCTATGACAAAGTCAATTAGAACTTTGTTACGATTAGCTTGATTCAACTGGGTATGAATTTAAACATGGTGAATTGGATAATTGATCCAGGAAGATATCGGTGGCCACCCACCTATTCCAACTGGCCCCTCTTGTCAGTTTTTAGTTCAACACGTTATTTTGTACTTCATTGTAATTGTGGATTCTACAATTCTGGGGCTGTATGAAGCCCTGCACATCTTCCAGGTGGATACTGGTCACCCCTCACCTAATCTAACTGGCTTATTTTGTATGTTTTCATGTAAGAACATATCGATGTACTTCCAAGGCCATTTTGGAGCCCTAAACAATGTTTTTTTGGCTCTCCATAGTCAAACTATAGATGGAGTCAAAGTTTAATGACAGAATGTGTAGTTCTATGAAAGACCTTTCCAATGGGCTATCATGTGCCTAAAACATAGGTCGTATGCAAAATTTACGACACTGGGAAGTTGAGGTACCAACTTACCCATAGAGGCCCACATGACTTTTGACATTTCACCTTCTAGGGTTAGGTTTTTGGATGTATGGGGTTTTGGAATTAATGAGTAATATCAAAATGTCCTTTGGAGCCTCATTGTAATAATTTTTCTCAGATGGATGTGCACAACAGCCACATCTCTTCTCAGAGATAGCTATCGCCATTTGAGAAAGTGTTTCAGTTCTGCAGTTTTACAGTTTCTGCCTATTTCATTTATTCAATAGAAGATATTGTTCACTGGATATTTGTGTTGTTCTTAATATCTCTGTGTTTATTATATTTAGTCTATTAATCAGTTTGTTGCTCTCCTAAATCTGGATTAGTGGTGAGGTGATGTCGATAAACTCCATTTCTGTTTGGATGTATCTATGCAAACAACTTGAGGAGCTAGCCTACCTTAACAACTCAATAAAGATAGATCCTCTGCCAGTGAGTGCCCTTGACCTATGTGTCCACTATATGATCAGTGGATGCTTGTTCCATGCAGTCATGGTTGAGCTTTGTTGGTGTCAGTTGTTTTACGATCTCTGAGGTGTCCAATAATGGTGGAAAATATGGTCGAAGGAGGTCCACATTGAACACTTGGTGCAAGCCAAGGAAGGGTGGAGTGTTGATCTCAAAAGCATTGCTACCCACAACCTTGGTGATAGTGTAAGGTCCATAGCGAAGTGGGTGAAGCTTCATATGGGGCCCTCTTAGACGCTCCTTCTAAAAATGTAACCAGACTTTGTTTCCAACCTGAAACTAGTGTGGTACCCTGTGTTGATCATGGCACTACTTGTACTTAGCATTGGATTTCTGTAAAATGTTTTGGACATGTTAGCAGATGTGTTGAATCCACTCAATGAATTTGGTGGATTTTTCAATCTCAGACTGAACATGGGAATATTTTTTCTGTGTGGTGGAAAGAGGTAGTGCAACATCAATGGGATCCAAGGGTTGGAATCCTAGCCCCACCTAAAATGGTCTATGGCTGGTGGAGCTATGAAGAGCCCTGTTGTAACTGTGTTGAACATAGGGGAGACTCTCATACCATGTACATGGATGCTTAGAGTTGTACATGTGCAGGCTGTGCACAATCATTCGAGTGACGACCTCTGTTTGGCTATTTGTTTGGGGGTGGAAAGAAGTGGATTTAGTGAGCTTGGTGTCCAATAGTGACCAAAGAATTGACCAAAATGTGTTGAGGAACCTTGTTTCCCTGTCAGAGATGATGGTATTTGGTATCCCAAAATGGACCCACACTCATTTGAAAAATATCTTAGCAATATTTACAACTATGATATTCTTCTTACAGGCTGTGAGGATGGCCATCTTCGAAAATTGGTCAACAACCACAAATACGCAATCATTGCCTTGCTTGGTGGATGGACGACCAGACATGCTATCCATTGAGATGGATTCCCAAGGATTATTGGGAGTAGGAAGAGGGGTGTATAAGCCTTGTTGCTTGATGGATGGCTTGGAAATGGCATAAGAAGTGCAAGATCTGATATACTTGTTGATTTTTTGTCGAAGTTTTGGCCAGTCATTTTTTTTCTGAAGAACGACCACAGTTTTCTCCATGCCAAAATGTCCTGCCATTTGAATGTAGTGGGCTTCCCAAATCATCTTTGCATGCTTTCTTGTAGGAACACATATATGGCCCATATGGCATAATAGTTCATCCTGAATGTGAAAATTGGTGAAAGTCACGCCTGTACCCAAGATTTGATAGGTGGGGGTGAAGTCCAGCTCTTGCTGATAAAGTTGGGGCCACTCAGATGCCTCATGTCCATAGGAATGGAGCACGGTGGTGAGGGAAGACACGGAAGGTCGATTGAGGCAGTCATCAACATGATTTGAGATCCCCGTCTTATACTTGATGTTGATATGGAACTGTTGCAGGTAGGTAGACCACTTCTGATTGTGGTCGTTCTTCAATTTCCCCTATGTCTGTATGAACTGTAGAGGCTTGTGATCAGTGTGGATGATCATCTCCTTTCCCAAAATGTAATGTTTCCATTGACAATGGGCATGTACGATGGAATACATTTCCTTGTCATAGCTGGGGTATTTTCGGACACTATCTGAGAGTGTCTCACTATGGTATGCCATTGGATGACCATGTTGAGTAAGAACTGTGCCTACAACATAGTCAAATGCATTAGTCTCAATATCGAACGATTGTTGTAGATCGGGAAATGACAGTACTGGAGCTGAGCAGAAGCGATGCTTTAGATCATTGAATACTCATTGTTGTTCCTTCCCCCACATGAACTTGTCCCTACCACTGCCCTTGGTCCCCTGGCTGAGGTCCCATGCAATATGGGAGAATCCCAAAATGAACCATCAGTAGAAGTTGGCCAATCCCAATAAGCTTTGAAGCTCGGTTAGTGTGGTCGCGGTTGGCCAGTCATGGATGACTTGGATATTAGCTGTATAAAAATTTACCCCATGCTCATCAACAATGTATCCCAAGTATTGGACCCTGTTCATGCCAAAATATATTTTTTCCAAGTTGGCATATAGCTTGTGTTGCCACAGAGTGCTCAAAACCTATTGAATATGCCACATGTTCTCCTCCCAAGTTTTGTTGAAGATAATGATGTCATCCAAATATACCACCACACAAGAGTTGGTGAAGGGTCTCAATACATCATCCATCAACCTCATGAAATTAGTTGGTGCATTTGTTAAGACAAAGGGCATGACCAACCATTTGAAGAGACCTTCTTTAGATTTAAAGGTTGTCTTCCATACATCAGTTGGTTCGATGGGAACCTAGTGGTAGCTAGAATTTAGGTCAATCTTGTTGAAGAACATTTTCCCCTTGCGTTGGTCAATAAGGTCATCAATCCTGGGAATCAGGTATCGGTTCCTGACTGTGATTTTGTTTAGGGCTCTATAATCAATGCAGAGTCGCCAAGTCTCATCTTTCTTTTGCACCAGTACAATCGAGATTTCGCAAGGGGAGGAACTGGGTTAGATGTGCCCCTTTTGAAGAAGCTCTTGGATCTGATGCCTGATTTCATCATTTTCCATCAATGAGCGATGATAGACTAGTCCATTAGGTAGAGGTGCATCGAGGGTCAGATCAATTAGATGCTTGAATTGGCAGTGCATCAGTACCCCGGTGGGTGAGGAGAAGATGTCTCTGTATTCTTCCATGATCCCGTCCACTTTCTTCTACTGCAAAGAGAGGCTTTGTGTAGAGGCCACATATGTGGCAATGACCTTCTACTTACTATGAGCACGGATCACAAAGAAGACAAAATTCTCGGTCTGTGAAATGACCTTACTTCATTGCTTAGTAGAGATTAAAGAAATAGTAGTAGGAGGTGCTACCTTTGGTATCCTGTAAAATTGTTTACCCAAAGTAATAATAACTTTGTGGGGTATAGAATCATACACAACATGATGCTTGCACAAATATAGTTGTCATAAAAGAACATCACAAAATTCAAGGGGATAAATATCACACAATACCTCATCTTTGAAAGGCTTGATGTCGTAGGGCAGACGACATTGTTGGCTGACACAAAGATCTCTTCATTGGAAAATATGTCTGATGGTGTAGGGTTGTGGGTACAATGTCGTTGGTAGGTCTAGCCGCTTGATGACTTCTTCCGAAATCAGTTTCTTCTGACTATCACTATCGACAATGAAATGAAGCAGATCCCCCTTTACCCACATCTGTGAGTGAAAGAGGTTGTACCCTTCCTCTGGTTCTTTTGGTTCTCTTGGCCGAGATTTGGTGGTAGTGACAATGGCACTGGGTTCAACATCGATAATCCACTTCCCTCCTTTGGGATTTGATTCGGAATCAGAATCAGCAATAAAGGAATAAAGGAATATTGTTTACTGGGGTTTTTCTCCCTGTACAGGGTTTCCCAGGGTATATGTGTTTTTGATGTGCATGTTTACTTATCTACATAGTTATTGTTATTCGATTATGATTTGGAATTGTTGAAGTGTATTACACTAGAAACAAAGTATTGAAGAAAATACAACAATTAATCCGCATAAGAAATCAAGCTCAATAATTTAACATGGTATCAAAGCTTAGGGTGTGTTAAATGTGTTGAAGTGTAGTAGAAGGTACACACAGATCCAAGAAATCTTGATTAAGTTTCCAGTGTGAGGACCATGGAATCCTCCATTTCAGTCAGGGCCAAATATAGGCTCGAAGGAGCTACCAACTTTAATGTGTGGAAGCTCTGTATAACAAATATCTTGCAAGAGCATGATCTTGAGCAGTATGTGATCACAGTGGTGGAGGAACCAACAAATAATACAGGAAGAACGCCCTTTAGGAAGAGTCAAGCAAAGGCTAAGTGAATCATCTTTGTCTCAGTCAAAGACAATATAATGCCTGCAATGACTTCGTTGATGACTGCCAAGGACTGTATGGATACCTTGGTGAATCTGTATGAGAAACAAGCTCCAAGTCAGAAGAGGACACTTAAGCATAAGATTAAGTATTTGAAGATGGATAAAGGTGAATCAGTAGCATCTTTCTTCCAGGATAGCTCAGATTAGAGATCAGCTTTTGGTCATAGGGGTGATAGTGGACAATGATGATTTAGTGCAGGCCATTTTTTACGGTCTTCCTTCTTCATGGGAGACCTTCTTATCCAGTGTAACTATGATCAAAATCTGGACCAGGGGTCAAATTTTAGCTCAAAAATCAACGTTCTCAGAATTGCCTCAAAACAAACAAGAGCGTAACCCTCGTCATCACAAACCCAACACAATTCATTTCGTCTCAAACGGACGTCGGGAGCGGGAGATATCGCGATCTGTCCGAATCGTCAAACAGGAAAAAAAAAATGCATGCTGACTGTGAAGTCCATACAGTCCGTACAGGATGACATGGCAGAGTCTGTACGCTGATGTGGCTTGACCATACATGCTGACATGGCAGAGGTGACATGGTGGTTTCATATTGGCAGACTTGGGCGAATCATTTGTTTACACGTGGAAGTTATTTGGCAAATGGTAAGGTGCCACGTGGCCCAGTCATGGGCTGCCACGTGGCACCCCTTTATTGGTTATTGGTTCGTTTATGTAAAATTTCATGAGTCCACGGGAGTCGAACCCTGGACCTCCTCCCACCGTGAAAGTTTTAACAAAGTCCGCCTTGCCAACGCGCCGCATGGTATTGCTTGTAAACAATATGGTTTTGAATTTATTTAAAATCACATTATATAATCGTTGGCGGGGGGTTGGGCCGGGGCTTAGCCCCGACCCCCGGTTTTATGCCTTTACATACGACCATGCCCTCCAATATTATGGTGCATGGTGTGTTTAACTATATAGCCCATGGTTTTATTATGTAACCACATGTGACCCTAATCAGGGGCACAGAGGTGGTTTTAATTCGGTTAGCCTTTTTGCCATGCGCGCGGTCCTATGAGCCATATGCCCAGGTGCTTAGGCGGTTAGGGGCTAGCGCACCCTTAACCATTCTACAGTTTGCATCGTTGGCACGGTTGCACCCGGTGCTGGGTTTTCACGCTTTATATTGCGTGTGAGCCAGGTTCAAGGAAGAAGGGTGCGTTTTGTAGAGCCAGTGAGAGCAAGCTTGAAGGAGGAAAATGGAGAAGGCCTAACTTCTTCATCTTTTGGCTGATTGAGGTGCCGTAAAAGCCCAGCTAGGGGTTTTTGGACATCCTGGATCCATTGGCACTATTATAAAGGCCTTTTGAAGACTTATTTTGTAGGTTTTACACCATTTAAGTTTCAGCAAGCTCCAAGGAGCTTGAAGCCCTCATTGATTGAGGACATGTTTTGGTGAGCCTATGTTTATTTTCTGAGACTGAATAATCATGTTTGGCTAATTGTTATGCTTTGAACACATTGGGACAGGTTTCATAGGCGTTTGAGGACTTTTACAGGTGTTTTTGCCAAAGAGAAGCTCAGGGAAGCTTATGGCCACATGTAGAAGAGGTCATGCTCAGATGAGCCATGATCCGTTTTCAGAGTTCTATTAGTCATTTTTGGGGGTTTTATGAGTTTTGATCTCAATGGCACAGTCTGTTTTTCCATTGGAGTTGAGTAGCATCTTGTAAAAGAACTTTTGACTAATTAATCCCAGAGAGCCAAGTCCATTGATGGAGGCTCAAGGAGATGTAGCCCGGAGGGGGGTGAACTCCTTTATCATGTTGTGATTGTTCTGAGTTTGATGGTTTATTTGCTGCAAGTTATGTTGTTGTGTATTTATTGAAAGTACATATTTAACTATTTAAGAGAATATATCCTCACACATAAGCATTCACAAGAAGATACATAAAAATTGGCACATAATTTATCTTGCATATTTTTAACACATGAAGCAAGGTCCTGTAAAGTTTATTTTTATGAAGTAGAGGGTGCTTGCATAGCATAACAAGTCAACCTTCTATTTTTAGATCAGGTGGAATCAGAGCATAGTTTGTTTTTTGCTCATGTGTTTGCCATTGATAGCTTGAGATTTAGCTATTGCTATTTGTGCAAGTTTTGTGTTGAAGTTTGATATCTTGCAAGGATGGAGGAAGCTTCAAACATTGATAGTTCTCATTCATCTTCATTATCTAAATTCTTTGACAAAGACGAGATTCTAACTATGAGAGATTTGATGAAAGAGATGTGTGAAGACAGAAATGTAAACATTGCCCTTGAAGAGAAATTGAAGGCCATGAAGAAGGAGAAAGACCAGCTTCTTGAAAGGTTGGATGAGATGGAGATTCAACTCCATGAAGAAAGGGAAACCCTTACCAAGTACATGCATGAACATAAGGTATGCAATGTTATTTTATCTTCTAATTCCTCACGGGATGAATGTTTTGGTGGTTTTGAAAATCACACAAGAGGAATAGGGTCCAAGTTATTGTTTAAAATGGGCTATGAAGGTAAAGGGTTAGGCAAGCATGCACAAGGGATTGTTGAGCCTATTGTTGTTGAAGAGAGACCTAGGTATTGTGGTCTTGGATATGAATGAAGAGATGGAGCAAATTCCAAAGTCAAGGAGACAAGGGAAAAAGTTCCAAGAACAAATTTTGTTTCAAGTTCACCTCCTCAAGAAGGCTTTAAAGGTGAAAGTTCAATCCCTCCAGCATGAAAGGCTTGTGTTCAAGATGAATGAAAATGTGTGAAACGAAAGAGTTGTGACAACGATGAGGACAAGAACACTGTTGTTGGTCTTCAAAGGAGAGCTTATAACTGTTCAAATTCACCTCCTCAAAGAGGCGATAAAGGTGAATGTTCAAGGTATAATTCTTCTTGTCATTCAGTTGCTTTTGATTATGTTAAGCATGATAAATTTGTATGTAAAAATGGAAGAAAGAATCCATGTACATATTGTGGTTTATATAACCATCATGTTTCAAAGTGTTGGAAAAGATTAACCGCTTTCAAGAAACTTTACAAGCAAAGACAGCGTGAAAAGAGGATGCAAAAGATTTGCACTCATTGTCAGAAGCGGGGTCATCTCATTGACCAATGTTGGATGTTGCATCCAACCACTCATCCACAGCACAAGAAGTAGATGGATAAAGAGTTTGGCGAGAATGGAAGAGGAGATTCCATCATCGATGTGAGTCAAGATGATTCACAAGAGGACGATTTCCAACAGAGAAAGTCACCGTTGAGTTGGCTTGGTAAGAAATGGTTGGATTTCTTGAGCAAGTAAGGCTTGCATTTTTCTGTTGTAAATTCACTTTTCAGCGTTATGTGTGCATTTATGGGAAGCAACTGGTGTCGATGATTGTCTGACGACTATGTGTGTCGATCATGTTTTTCGACTTGTGTTTAGTCGATGGTGTTTGTTGACTTGTAAGTTGATTTTGAGTACACCAAGATGAAGGAAACCACCATGTGCTTTGATGAAGTACATGATGTGACAGTTTGTTTGAAGAACAAAATATTTTGTTGGCATCATTTTTCAGTCTTGTATAATTTATTTTCAAGATTGATGGTTTTCTTGGTTTGTGACAAGATGTCGCAGGAAGTTTATGCAGCCATTGGAGAGCTGATTATGTTGACACCAAAGAGTTCGCAAGAAGGACTTGATTCTCAGTGGGAAGGTTGGAATTCTTCCAAGCACAGAGAGAATAGTGAGTCAGCAGCAGCCAGAGAACAGTGGTTGAGGGACATAGCCAGTTGCAGTGCAAGGGCATGTCAAAGTATTCAGGTGATTGTCGAAAAGATTTTTTCAAGTAGAATCAATTGATATAACTTGAAAGAAGACAGATAATCATAAGCTTTTGTGGGTCCAAAAGCCTTTCAGTGGGAAGGTGTGATCAAAATATGGACCAGGGGTCAAATTTTAGCTCAAAAATAAACGTTCTCAGAATTTCCTCAAAACAAACGAGAGAATAGCCCTCGTCATCACGAACCCAACGCAATTCGTTTTGTCTCAAACGGACGTCGGGAGCGAGAGATATCGTGATCTGTCCGAATCGTCAAATAGGAAAAAAAAAATGGATGCTGACTGTGCAGTCCGTACAGGCTGACGTGGCAGAGTCTGTACGCTGACATGGCTTGACCGTACATGCTGACGTGGTAGAGGTGACATGGCAGTTTCATATTGGCAGACTTGGGTGAATCATTTGTTTACGCGTGGCAGTTATTTGGCAAATGGTAAGGTGCCACGTGGCCCAGTCATGGGCTGCCACGTGGCACCCCTTTATTGGCTATTGGTTCATTTATGTAAAATTTTATGAGTCCACGAGAGTCGAACCCTGGACCTCCTCCCACCGTGAAAGTTTTAACAAAGTCCGCCTTGCCAATGCGTCGCATGGTATTGCTTGTAAACAATATGGTTTTGAATTTATTTAAAATCACATTATATAATCGTTGGCGGGGGGTCGGGCCGGGGCTTAGCCCCGACCCCTGGTTTTATGCCTTTACTTACGACCATGCCCTCCAATAATATGGCACGCGGTGCGTTTAACTATATAGCCCGTGTTTTTATTATGTAACCACAGGTGACCCTAATTAGGAGCGCGGAGGTGGTTTTAATTCGGTTAGCCTTTTTGCCATGCACGCGGTCCTATGAGCCATATGCCCAGGTGCTTAGGCGGTTAGGGGCTAGCGCACCCTTAACCATTCTACGGTTTGCACCGTTGGCGCAGTTGCACCCGGTGCTGGGTTTTCACGCTTTATATTGCGTGTGAGCCAGGTTCAAGGAAGAAGGGTGTGTTTTGTAGAGCCAGTGAAAGCAAGCTTGAAGGAGGAAAATGGAGAAGGCCTAACTTCTTCATCTTTTGGCTGATTGAGGTGCCGTAAAACCCCAGCTAGGGGTTTTTGGACGTCCTGGATCCATTGGCACTATTATAAAGGCCATTTGAAGACTTCTTTTGTAGGTTTTACACCATTGAAGTTTCAGCAAGCTCCAAGGAGCTTGAAGCCCTCATTGATTGAGGACATGTTTTGGTGAGCCTATGTTTGTTTTCTGAGATTGAATAATCATGTTTGGATAATTTTTATGCTCTGAACACATTGGGACAGGTTTCAGAGGCTTTTGAGGAATTTTACAGGTGTTTTTGCCAAAGAGAAGCTCAGGGAAGCTTATGGCCACATGTAGAAGAGGTCATGCCC
>JZKD02S0519647.1:873102-883462 GCA_000966675.3 Picea glauca | reverse complement strand
TGACTAATTAATCCCAGAGAGCCAAGTCCATTGATGGAGGCTCAAGGAGATGTAGCCCGAAGGGGGGTGAACTCCTTTATCATGTTGTGATTGTTCTGAGTTTGATGGTTTATTTTCTACAAGTTATGTTGCTGTGTATTTATTGAAAGTACATATTTAACCATTTAAGAGAACATATCCTCACACATAAGCATTCACAAGAAGATACATAAAAATTGGCATATAATTTATCTTGCATATTTTTAACACATGAAGCAAGGTCCTGTAAAGTTTATTTTTATGAAGTAGAGGGTTCTTGCATAGCATAACAAGTCAGCCTTCTATTTTTAGATCAAACTGGGAGAGACATTTAGCCCACGTTTGAGAGGTTATGGCATGATTTCCTCCAGGAGGAGAGTCACAGAACTACCAGGAGCAAGCCAATGAAAGAAGAGCACTCAACTTTATCATCAATATTCAAGGGAAAGAAGAAAGGCACTTTCCAGAAAGGCTCTCAATGGAAGCGAAACACCAAAGGTACATTCAAAGGCAAGAATATTGATACATCTAAGATTAAATGATTTAGTTGTAATAAGTTCGGTCATTTTGCTAAAGATTGTTGGTTTAGAAAGAAATATCCTAGGAAAGGGAAACATCATGCCTCAACTGCTGAGGATGATGAATCCAAAAGAAATCAGAAAACTCCTCCTAATGAGAAAGAAAATAGGAAAGAATATTATTTGGTTTCTTCCTTATCCAGTTCAGTTTCCACGGGGCCAAAAACTTGGTTAGTAGACAATGGTGCATCAAAGCACATGACAGGGTACAAGGAGATCCTTTCAGATTTCAAGACAAAATATTTTTTAGAACAGGTTGAGCTTGGGGATGAAAAATGTTACAAGATAGAGGGAGTAGGCTCTATCTCCTTCAGATTGGAATCCAGGGCTAGACTTCATGTTCATGATGTATTATATGTTCTAGGGCTCAAGAAGAATCTACTATCAATTGCAACCCTTGAGGACAAGGGATAGTGGGTGATATTCAAGGACAGGAAGGCACTATTATGGGCTAAAGGTAGCCACTTAAGTACAACAGAACCCATTGGAAATCTCAGTGGAGGATTGTATGTCGTGTCAGGACAATAAATTCAAGCATTGGCTCATGATGTGACTAGCTCCAACGAGTTGTGGCATAGAAGACTTGGGCATCTTCATTACAAAGCTCTTCCAGGTCTACAGAACATGGTATGTGGCATGCCCTCTATTTATCTTAGTAAAAATGAAATTTGTAAGGGATGCATGTTAGGTAAAAATATAAATAAATCATTTCCTAGTAGTGACAACAGAGCTCAGGGCAACTTAGATCTGGTTCATTATGATGTATGTGGTCCCATTATCTCCCTCACTCAATGGTTTTTTGTATTATGTCATTTTTATTGATGATTACTCAAGAAAATGTTGGATATATTTTCTTAAAGCTAAAAGTGACACATTTGATAAATTCAAAGAGTATAAAACCTTTATTGAAAAGCAAATAGGGAAACACAATAGAATCCTTAGAACAGACAATGGAGGAGAGTTTGAATCTCTTCGGTTTGAGGATTTCTTCAAGTCAGCAGGAGTCAAGAGACAATTGACCGTGCCATATAAACCTCAGCAAAATGGTATTGTTGAGAGGAAAAACATGACTATTTGTGAGGCAATGAAAGCAATGATGTTTGACCAAACTCTGCCAAATTATTTATGGGCAGAAGCTACCTCCACTGCCGTGTATATTCAGAATAGGTGTCCACATGGTATTTTGAAGGACAAGACTCCTTAAGAGGTCTTCTCAAGGATCAAACCTGAAGTAGGGCATCTAAGGATATTTGGATGTCCTATGTATATTCATGTCCCTAAGGAAAAGAGGACAAATATGGAACCCTCAGGAAAGAAAGGGGGTTTTGTGGGGTATAATGAGAACTCCAAGGCTTACACAATTTATGTACCAGGTCAGAGGCAAATAGAGGTAAGAAGAGATGTGACTTTCCATGAGGAAGACACATTTAAGAAATCCAGAGAGCTTCAACAGGATTCAGAAGCAGTTCAACCAACTTCACCCTCTTCTGAAAATAAAGAGTCAGATGATAAGAGGGAGGAACCTCATGAAGGGCCAAGTAATGAGCCCCTAGAACTCGCTGAAGTGTTATAAATAAATCTTGAAGAACCTCTAGCCAAAAGGAAGCCAGGGTGGCTTAAAGAAATAGTGCGAGAAGTAGAAAGGATAGCTTCTCCCAAAGGAACTTCCAGGGAAAGGAAGAGGTCGCATAGGTTTGGAGGCTATGTTTCACTGATGAGAAGCATCAGTGATGCCAAAGCTTCTTCATTTGAAGAAGAAGATAAATTACAAGTATGGAAGGATGCCATGGTTGAGGAATATAGGTCTATTATAAAGAACAATGTTTGGGACATTGTGCCAAGACCAAAAGACAAATCAATGGTTTCTTCCAAATGGATCTATAAGATCAAACATGCAGCTAATGGAAGTGTGGAAAAGTTCAAAGCAAGATTTGTAGCCATAGGATTCACTTAGAAAGAAGGAATCGACTACGAAGATACTTTTTCCTCTGTAGCCAGGTATAACTCCTTTCGAGCTATTATTTCTTTAGATTTCGTACTTGGTTGGAAGCTACATCAGATGGATGTAAAAACAACATTCCTGAATGGAAAGATTGAACATGAGGTCTTTGTGGAACAACCAAATGGTTTTATACTTCATAAAAAAGGCACTCATGTATGCAAGCTAAGGAAGGCCTTGTATGGTCTTAAGCAGGCTCCTAGAGTTTGGTATGACAGGATTGATGACTTTCTTAAAAGCTTGGGATTTCAGAAAAGTGATGCTGATGAAAATATGTACTTCAAGGTAAGAGGTAACCAACCTGTTATACTAATCGTGTATGTTGATGATCTCTTTCTAACATGAGATGAAGGGATAATAGCCTGGTGTAAGAGGGAGCTAACCTCAAAATTCGAGATGAAAGACTTAGGTTTGATGCATTACTTCCTAGGATTGGAAGTGTGGCAAAGATAGGGAGAGATATTTTTGGCACAAGGAAAATACACATTGGATGTACTAAAGAGGTTTGGTATGATGGATTGCAAATCCATGTCTACTCCGATGGTTACCAACCTAAGGAAGCTGCATGATTTTGATACAGGTTCAGATTTGGTGGATCCCACCATGTATAGGCAGCTGATTGGATCATTGATGTACATGATCCACACTAGGCCAGATATATGCTATGCAGTGATTGCAATGAGTCAGTTCATGACTGAACTGAGACAGAGACACTGGGTGGCAACAAAGAACATCTTGAGATATCTCAAAGAGACCATTACTTATGGTCTGAGATATACATCCAGTGGTGGTTTATTTCTCCATGGGTATGCAGATGTTGACTGGGAAGGAGGCCCAATGGATCAGAAGAGTACTTCTAGATACTGCTTCAGTTTAGGATCTGCTATGATCTCTTGGTCAAGATGAAAGAATGGATCCATTGCATAGAGTACAATAGAGCCTGAGTACATTGCAGCAAGTGATTCTAGCAAGGAAGCAATATGGCTGAGAAAATTGGTTTCTGGGTTTTTTGGTGACAAGATCAAGATGACGATGGTTCACTGTGATAATCAAAGTTCCATAAAATTGATAGAGAACCTGGTATTTCATGACAGGTCAAAAGATATTGACATGAGGTACCACTACATCCGAGGCTTGGTCTAGAGAAAAACTGTAAAGTTATAGTACATAGACATGAGCGAGCAGGTAGCTGATATCTTGACCAAGCCTCTGACCTCGAGACAGTTTGTGCAGCTAAGAGGTAGCTTAGTGTGGATGAGAATGACTCCCTCCCTGAGAGGGAGTGTTAAATTTGGCAGCATCAACAATCATTCTCCAATGAGAGGCCATATGGGCGACCCTGAGGCTAGTGAGGGAGATTTGGAGAATCAACCAGTCTTGTGAGGTATTGACAAAATCCAGGGGAATGTACAACCTCTGTGAGTCAAAACAATATTCAGGATGAACAAGATGCTATGTGAGTCTAATGCAAAAGTTAGGGGGAACGTACAACCTCTGTGAGCATAGACAGACTAGTGCAAAATTCAGGGGGAACATGCAACCTCTATGAGCCTAGTCAAACCTTGTGAGCCATGAGCAAAAGTCAAGGTATCTAGCAAAATTTAGGCTGAATGTAAAATTCCTATGAGCTAGAAACAAACGATATTCCTAATATTGCAAATGATGTAATTGTATTGATCTAGTGCGTTGGCACGTGTAAACATTATCCACCATGAAGAGAATTTTGAATTTCCTTGTAAAGAGTTGCAACTAAAGTCTTGAGTCTAGCTCTATTTTAGTACTGTTGAGTTTCAACTTAAGTCTTGATTCTATTTCTATTTTAGAACTAAAGTGTAATGTTGATTTGCACCTAAAGTCTTAAGTCTAGTTCTAAGTTTGAACTAAAGCATGTCAATCTCAAGTCTAGTTCTAAGTTCAAACTAAAGTGTAATGTTGAGTTGTAACCAATCTCAAGTCTAGTTCTAAGTTCGAATTAAAGTGTAATGTTGAGTTGTAACCAATCTCAATTCTAGTTCTAAGTTTGAACTAAAGTATGAAGTTGAGTTATGATTAAAGCATGAAATCAGGTTACTACTTCGAGCCTCTCCTCTTCCCCTCTTCAGCCTATATAAGAAGAGGTTGAATCCTCTCTTCAACACAGTTCTGCAACATAGTTTTCATATGCAGGTTGAGGGTGAAGCAATATAGGAGCACATCAGTGATAAAGAGGCAACACATCAGAGGTGTATTTCAGCAAGGTCTTTTAAGGTCTTTTAAGTCTTTGTCAGGTCAGAGTCATCTTGGCAAGCTCTTTGAGAGAAGAAAATTCATTGTGGATATTTGTAAGCGATCTTACATTATTAATGCAATAAAGGAATATTGTTTGCTAGTGTTTTTCTCCCTGTACATGGTTTCCCCAGGGTACATGTTTTTTGATCTGCATGTTTACTTATCTACATCATTATTGTTATTCGATTATGATTTGGAATTGTTGAAGTGTATTAAGCTAGAAACAAAGTATTGAAGAAAATAAAAGAATTAATCCACATAAGAAATCAAACTCATAATTTAATAGTTGTGTGGGTTGGGGCCACCTTTGCCTTGCTTCGTTGGGATATTCTTTACTCTTGGTAAAGGCCAAGATCATCAAAAATCTGTCAATTCTATCATACCATGCCCTGGGTTCTTGTTTCAATCCATACAAGGCTTTCTTCAACCTACACACATGTCTTAGAAAATTTTTCTTCATGTCCATCTGGTGTACCTTCCATTTCATTATTGAAGTTATCACAGGTATAGCTCTAATTGAAGTGTATCTCACCACAGGAACAAATGTCTTTTCATAATCTATTCCTTCTTTTTTGGAGAACCCACGAACCACAAATCTTTCCTTGTAGTTCTTGATACCGCCATCTATTGAATGTTTTGTCTTGTAGATCCATTTGGAACTCACAAATGATTTCTCTTTCAGTCTTGGAACCACATCCCAAACATCATTCTTAATGATGGATTGATATTCTTCAATCATGGCATCCTTCCATACTTTCTTCTTTGCAGCCTCTTCATAATAGGTAGGCTCAACATCAATGATATCACATAACAATGCCACGTAACTGGAATATGGTCGAGGTATCTTTGTTTCTCTGAAAGATCCATCTAGAGCACTATACTTCTCGACATCCTGAATAATCTCATGAGCCCAAGCTAGTCTTATTTTTTTTTTAATCATTTATGCAGGTATTTTTGGTTCTGTCATGTCATGATTCTCTGGAACATGCTCTTCTAGTACAATACCATTACTTGCAGCTATTATCATTCAGATCTTTCTTTATGCTACACCATTCTGTTGAGGAATGTAGGGAGTATTGAGCTCCCTCTTAATCCCAACTTCTTCACAGAATTCTTTGAAGTCATATGATGTGAACACACCTCCATTATATGACCTTGAATTCTTTCTCTTTTAAGAAATATTTTCTACAAGGGATTTGAATTCCTTGAACTTGTTGAATACTTTGCTTTTTGTTTTCAATAAATAGATCCAATTTTTATGTGAGAAATCATCAATAAATGAAACATAATGTACATATCTTTTGAGTGAAGTGGATATCAATGGTCCACACATGTATGAGTGCACAATGTCCAAAACTTATTTGGCTTTGATGTCACTGCTTGGAAACAAACTCTTCCTGTTTGTCAGTCTTCTTCATGTCTCAAAGTGGAGGCTATCTAATATGTTTCCTTATGCAACTATCACTGTAGATCCCTCTAAGAGTTGTCACTAGTGGTCTACTTCTATGGTAACCTTCATCGAACACATACATCTCCATGGTAACTTCCATCGAATTTGTATGATAACCTGCTCGAGACAAGAACAACAAGATAAAAAATATTTCCAATATAATAGCATTTTCATAAGAACATATCTATGGTAACAATAATGAAGGACAATTTCATGGTAATCATCATAGCTTTACCAAAGTGACCTTCCTGGAAGTAAAACAAGAATTATCTCCTAGAGAAGATGCTAGTTCATCTTGCAAACAAGTACACTAAGCATTTATATGAATAATACTCACATGATACCTATTATTTATTGTACCTAACAGTAATAGAATATTTCAAAGACTATTGACACAACTATAGTGTTTACTTGGAATGTAGCAATTATCAAACTTGATATGTGAAAGTTGGAAACTTATCAATTTAATCAATCAAACTTGGAACCTGGAGTCTTATCTCCAAGAATGAGTGTTGTTCCTTTTCTTCTGAGTCTCCTTCATTCAAGATGACAAGTATTCTCTCCAAGTTGTCCCCTATACTAAGACAATATGATTTCTTACCAAAATTCGAGTTAGAGAATATAATGCAAATAAACCCTAAAATATCAACCTTAATCAATCTAATACTTTGACTAAATTCATCTTATAAGTTTAACTTTGACTAGAGGTTAGTATAATAATCATAAATTCAATAGATCAAAATACAACCAGATGTTCATAAGATCACAATAATTCCATAATAGGTATAGGCATATCAAAACAATCAAACCTGGAGTGTGTTGTTCCTCTGAATGTGTTGGATATGAAATCCCCATGGATCTACGATTGTTGCTTGGAAAAAAAGATCCCTTCTCCTGCAAAAACCCTCAAGATAGTGATACAGTTTAAACATATACAAATGCATACCTCTGGTAGCAACGACAAACAGTGGCAAGCAACAATCAACCCTAAAACTTCAAATTTCTCCAACTTGCAATCTAAAGGTAGCTGGAGATGTGCTAGGGTAGGGCGCACCTGTTTGTGAAGGAATTGAGCCAAACTTCTTTAAAAAGGTGCTCAACGATATTGAAAAAATAAAATGTGTAGTGGCATGGTATTGCGGCAAATTGTAATGGTGAGGTAAATCTCACGATCCTCCTTCCAATGATTAGACTGTTTGAAGGAAACCATCTCTGATACCATGTTGATTTTTTCCTAAAACTAGTGAGGGTTAGATTTACCATAGAAATTTAACTACTTTTACGTGCTCATTTTTCCATAGATGATGCTATATCATCATCAACACCAAACCATAGGCACCTACATGTGCGACCCCCGAGAAAAAAACACAGAGATCTATCTTGGGAAACCCTCTTGGGGAAGAAAACCCAATATAACTTCTTCAGTATAGATTCATCAACCAAGTACAATGTTAGTACAACTCTTTCTCAGAGATAAATATCCCAGATAACCCTTCTACTCAAAGGGAAACCATGCTACTAGACTTGAGCCTTGTCACCAGAAGATACACCAAGTATTATACCAGGACATACACCAAGATATATACCAAGGCACAATCGA
Source organism: Picea glauca (assembly GCA_000966675.3). Classification (NCBI taxonomy): domain Eukaryota; kingdom Viridiplantae; phylum Streptophyta; class Pinopsida; order Pinales; family Pinaceae; genus Picea; species Picea glauca. The sequence continues at coordinate 875,549 of JZKD02S0519647.1, read as the reverse complement.
AACCCTAGTGCATTACCCTAGCAAGGTAGCTCATGAGAGAGAGACCAACCAAGACCAAGAGATGTGCCTTACCCTTCCTCTTGTAGTTGTAGTTGCAACTACAACTCTCCAGCAAACTTGTGCTATGGATGAGTAAGTTGTAATAACCAAATGGGTAAGGCATCACCTTATTTATACTTATTCTGTGAGTGAACGTTTCCCATAGGTTCGACCTGTCTTTTCTGGAAAATATAATTTACTTTGTCTTTTTCTAGCAGGGCCGACTTCTCATATTGCAAGTACAAAATATAATAATAATTATTTTCCTAAGTTGACATTACAAATATACTTTAGCATTATTCTTTTAGGGTTTTGACTTGATCAAATACAATAAGAATATCTTTCACAATTACATAATACTTCAAAATTTTAAACCTTCAAGGTTTGAGTGGGAGTAATTGTAGCCACTGGACGAGGACGATTAGGAATTGAAGAACGAAGGGGTGGTGCCTGAAGAATGGTCTCTGCTTCCAATACTAATTTCCACGCCTGCAACCAAGTAAAAGTAATGGGATGATGCATGCAAACATGAGCACAAGTTTCCTCCTTTAAGCCACTTATGAAGCATTCCAGATAGAATTCATCAGACAAACCCTTAGTTATAATAGCCAATTTCTCAAATGCTACTATGAAATCAATCATTGACCTTGCTTGTTTATGCTTAGTAAGGCGCCCCAAATAATTAGATTCCTGATCAAAACATGCACAAACATCTGTGGTGAACATGGTCCAATTGGGATGTCCTAGATAACATTTCTTATGACACTGCCACCATTACCAACATTCTTGGTCTAAGTACAAAACTCCTACATGGAGTTTGGTCTCATCATCCTAAATAACATGGAGGGAGAAGTAGTGTTCCATTTGGGAGACCCACCCAGCTGGGTCAAATCCATCAAATTTATGCATTTACACTTTTGGAAACTTATTCTGGGAGTTTTGAGAACCCCAAGGGGAGTGGGAATTATGATTATTCTCATAATGAGAGAAATGAGGGGCTTTAGAGTGGTACTCCTAGTGCTTAACCTTGTCAAGCAATCCAAGGTGTTGGGAAATGACTTGCAGATGGTTCTTTTTGTCATCCATGTATTGAAAGCACGACTTCAACCAGTCAAGATCCCCCAGGTTCTCCTTGATCACAGAGAAATTGTCAGATATTTGGGTGCCCTTAGTGTCCCACTCATCCCCAGTGTGAGAGCGGGTGGCAGGGACTATTGTGGAGGCTTAGGGAGAGTGCTACCACAATGATCAGGACGAGATAAGAAGTATGATGGAATAGGTTCCAAATAAGGGTACCAAGAAGATTGGGTCCACAAAAAATATTAAAAATGATATGTATCACTGCGATCAAGGTGAAAAGAGGAATCCAATGGGATAGGTCACAAATAGGGCGTAAGGAAATCAGGTCGAAAAAAAGGCTTAAAAATGATAGGTATCACTGTGATCAGGGTGAAAATAGGAATCCAATGGGATAGGTCTCAAATAAGGATGTTGTCATCCCCCATTTTTTTTTATTTTACTCCTGCAAAGTTATACTCCGATCTAAATAATTTTTTAGTGTCAAAATGTCCAAATTATTAACTAGAAGAAAGATGTAGGAATTTCACAACTAGAATGTAGGGGGCTAAGTTGCATGGCATTGGATCTTGTTTGTTCTCTTTTCGTGTTGGTATTTTTATGTTCTTTGTCTTTCCCAAGGGTTGAGGTTTGTTTTAGGGTACCTACAGACAAGGATTTTCCTTGTGCTATAACTCTCTGATATACGTGCAGGGTCGGCAATGGTACTTGGCCCAATATCTCAGGGCACCAACTAAGGAGGCTCGACTATACCCTTAGTCATACTACCCGATTACCCAGGTACTAGAGAGTATCTTCCCAAGCGTGGTTCTGGTTGACGCTATAGCAGTCAGGAAGTCGATCGATTGATCTAGGTGAGTTCCAAGATGCATAGGGTAAGTCTGTGAATAGGTATTGTCTAACGCGCTGCCACTCATTTTGCATTGAACGACATATCTCTATGGTTTATCGATGTCATAACATGTCACTACGCTGGAAAAACAATTCACCCACACTTCCTGTTAAGAACCTGAATAGATCTGCAAATATAATCACCACAAATATTGAATACACAATAGATCCATAAAGCAAGATAGAAAAAACCACACTTTATTAGAAGAAAACCCTCGAGGTAGGGCAACACCATACAATGTATCCTATTATGGAAGGGATCCTCTCCTGTTCACTTTCCTCTTCGAGGGGGCATCCTCCTATTGAGCTACCGTTCCAAATACAATAATTCTCTTCATGTCCCCTTACATTGCTTGAACCCCTTTATATAGTGCTACCATTACCTAAGAACATTCTAGAGGAGGAATCTTCTAGAAGTAGAACCTTCTAAGAAGTCCTCT